>PVKZ01003377.1:0-137233 GCA_004027375.1 Macroglossus sobrinus
CACAAGCAGAATCCCACTCTGGACAAGTCACCCTTCCATCACAGGCTGCACTCACACCTGCCCATACTCACTCAACCTGAGATCACTTAGACACACCAGTTGACCTAATGTGCACATATTTGGGATGTGGAAAGAAACCAAAGTCCCAGAGAAAACACAGACATGGGGAAAACATAAAACTTCACACAGACAATGGTCCCCATTGGGAATCAATTTCTTTTTTTTCATCAATGATATAATGAAATAACATTGAATGAAACAAAGTTATTCGACAACCAACTATATTTTTCTTTGGTATTTTTTTCTCTATTCTTACTCAATAGTCCTAACCTTTCTAAAACATAATAATAATCAAGACATATGTTTTAAATTTATAGTTTTAAACAAATGACTGAAAATAAGCCAAAAAAGGTTAATGGATTTCCTCAAATTTTCATAACTACTCAATGAAAGAATCTAAACTTGAATCAAGGTATATTGACATTTAGAGATTTCTTCCTATTACATAACAGTGCTTCTCTTAGAATCAGATATATAAGAAAATGGTGATATCTAATGAAATATTTTGATAGAAATTATCATTAGATAAAACAGTTCAGATACAGCTCTTAGAAATGGACCTCAATTAATACCAGAGGAAGATATAAGAAACCATGTGCTAAAATTAAAATGTAATAAGCATTTAATTTTTTTCAAAGAAGAATGTTTTTTAGTCCAATTTTAAAACATGGTTTATATAAAATCATATATATGAGAATAGTGTTTCCAATTTTTCTTGTAAGTTTAAGCAAATAAATATATTTTTGATAAAAAAATTATTGAAGTTTTTATTATAATTTTAGCAGTTCCCAAAAGTGATAATATATATTTTAAAAGTCTTCATTAGGATTATTTCAGTTCTTTATCATGCAATATGATATGTTCTGACAAAGAGTTATTTAATAGTTTTGGAAAAGTATAAAATCATGTGTCAAAAAAAGGTAGATTGTTATAAATAAATACAAAATATCTACATAAATATAAATAGTTTGTGTCAGTGAATACTTAATCCAAAATATTAATTAAATTACTCAAACTTTAGTTCTGATTATTTGTGTGACCTGAGAGCTTTCATTATTATTAAAATTACTAATAACGTGTAAATCAGGTACCATTATTTTGATGTTTTTGTTTGTGATGTTCTACCTCTCAGAGTTAATACTGGCTATCATTTCATTTGGTCATTCAACAGAGATTAATTATGTCCCTATTATATGCAAATAAAATAACTGGCAGATACCCCTGACCTCATGGATTTTAAAATTTATGAGAAAGAAAAGCAATAGGTGAGATAAAGAATAAACTATATTGAATATTAGATATTGTTATATGCTAAGGAAGAAAAATAATTCATGGAAGAGAATAAAAATTTAGACAAGGTAAACAGAGAACTCCTGTATGGAAAGTATCTTTTGTAAATAAGTAATCTGGAGATCTGGAAATGAACAACTGAGGAAGAGAAATATAAAATACAAAAAAAAGAGAGAGAGAGAGAGAGAGAGAGAGAGAGAGAGAGAGAGAGAGAGAGAGAGAGAAAAGAAAGGCCGAGTGATTGTAATGTGCTTACCTTGTTTGATAAACTGCAAGATAGTCATTATGGTTAAGGGGAGTCATCAAGGGACACAGAAGTAGGAGATGTGACCCAGAACTAATGGGAGGGGGGCAAATCACGTAGGTACTTTAAGAACATTGTAAAAAAGTGTTTTTTTCTTTTGAGTATTGTGGGAGACATCAAATGATTTTGCCTACAAAACTGCAAAAATAAGGTTGATGTTGACTTAGATATGGAATAAAAGAAAAAGAGTAAGAAAGGATTATTAGGGCTCAGTTTCCGATACATTACATTTGGGATAATTATTACACATCTACGTAGATCATTGAATATATGGATTTGGATTTGAAGTGCAGAATGCTTAATAAAAATATAAAAATTAGGGATATATCAGTATATAGATATGTTTTAAAATCATGAGATAGGATGGAATTACCCAAGGAGTAAATATTTCAGATGAAATTGAAAGAAAAGGTCTTAAGAAATCCAAATTAGAGATGTTAGAGAGAAGGAAAGTAAGCAGCAAGAATAAGGTTGATGAAAACAGGTGAACAGGGTGCTCTGGAAGCTAAGTGGAGAAATTATTTAAGGGGGAAGAGAGTGATCCCTTGTGTCAAAGTCTGCTTATAGGTCAAGTAAGATAAGGGCTGAGAAATGAAAATTGGATTTAGAATCGATTCATTTGAGGTCTTTGGTAACTTCAGTAAGAGCAGTTTCTTAGTAGTGATGTGGGAAACAGAATAACCTGAATGGAATGGGTTTGTGGAAGGAGAAGAAAGAAATTGGAAGCAGCATGTAGAGACAATTCTTTCAAGGGCAGTCGTAGTAAAAGGAAGGAAAAAATGGGATGGAAACAGGAGAAGAAAATAAGTAAAGGCAAAATGTATTGTTTTCATACCTTTTTTAAGATAGGAGAGATAATACTATGTTTGAATGCTTTACTCATTTGCTATGCCTACTGCAGCAAATGACCACATCTGGGTGTCCTTAAACAACAGAAATCTATTCTCTGTATTTTTGGCTGCCAGAAGTCTGAAATCAAAGTGTCAGTAGGAATGCATTACCTTTCAACGTTCTGGAAAGAATCCTCCCTTGCCTCTTCCAGGTTCTGGCAGTTCAAAGTGTTGCTTGGCTTTTTTGGCTGTATCCTTCCAATTTCTGTCCTTTGGTCACATTGCTTCTTCCTATTCTGTGTCTCCATCTGCTCTTCAGGATCTCTTAAGAAAACATCGTTGAAATTAGGATACACCTTGGCAATCCATCATGATTTCATCTCAAGATCCCTTACCTAATTTACACAGACTCTTTTTCCAAATAAAGTAACATTCACGGGGTCTAGGCTCTAGGAGGTGAACGTATTGTTTTTGTTTTTGTTTTTTTGTTTTTTTGGCAGAGTGTTGGGGGGGGGGCATCATTTAACCCACTACAGATACTAATAGAAATGATATATCAGAGAGAGAATGATTGATGATGCAAGATGGAAGCATATGTTTATTAAATCAATACTCTTCAGAAACTAAGAGAAGATGGAAATTAGTACATGTGCTGAATACATGATAGTTCACCCATTGTGACAGAAAACATCCAAGGGTATATGGTAGAAAGATGGCTAGATGGAATGATAGCTTATACAATTCATGATTTCTTCAGTTTTCTTAGTCAAGAAGCAAACAATTGTTTTAGAGTTTTTTGTTTTTGTGTTTGTTTTTTGTGGTTTTATTTTGTTTTCAGAGAAGACTTTGAGCTAAAGATTTTTGTGCAAATATATATATTTTTAAAGTACATTCAAAAGAGACACAAAGAGGGGGAAAGAAGACTGGGAAAGAGAGAAAGTCAAGAAATAAGGCAAGATCAGCTGAACTCCCACAAATCTTCAGCCTGTTTTTGTAGGGGAATTCTAGAGTGTGAATTATGCCCGTGAGTTGCCCTGACCAACAGTAAGTGAGCTGGACTTTCACACAACACACTCCAGTCAGTTTTGAAATGTTTCCCTGGTACAGAAAAATTGCAGTACTTCTGTCACAGAACAGGTTCTATTAATTAGCCTGAGATAGTCCTCTGAAAAAAAGCCTCAGGTGCTAGCTGTTTGAAGTGAAAACACTCTAAAGCAAAGGGCTAAACAAACAAACAAACCAGAAAGTTTCTCAGAGTAATATGGCACTATTCAATACTAATTGTGTATTTTGAAATTTTTATTTATTTTTAGAAATTTGGTATTGGGTAGGCAGGTTTAAATGTGCTCGTTTGGTCTTTGACTAGAACGAGATTGTCTTTTGAGAAAATGGTAGGGACTTCTGTGAAGCTAAAGAAAGGAAAGGTTTTATACAGAGGAAGAAATTCTGTAACTAAGTGCACAATTTTAGCTGTCCTTCATACAGATTTAGGGAAATTTCTATCCTAACTAGCTACAAGCAGAGTTTTATAGACTTGTATATCAGCCACTATCAACTTCTACCAATGTTCTTTATAGTATTATAGTATTATAAATATAGCAGTATTTCACTTTTTCACACTTATTAAATAAATGTAAGATAGATAAGAAAGAAGGCCTTTATCATTATTTCCAGTTATTATGTAAATTGCTGGGATCACATTGGATTAAAATAAATAACTGAGGTCTTTATTTGAAGTAGCTGTTTTTAAAATATAACTAATAAGAGAAAAAGATCTTAAATTATAGATTTAATGTTTTATTTCTAGACCAGTATAGAGGAGTGATAAAAAGCAATTAGGCTGCTCACCTGTCTGAAGCACTGTGTATCATATTAATCTAAGGAAATAATTTCATTACATAAAAAGCCACAGTGGGAGTATATTTCTAGAGCCTGTTATGATTCTAGGATCAACAAAATAAGTCAGAGAAGCAAATGTACTTAAGAGCAGTCATATGGAATAGATGTGTTTTTTTTAAAAGTCACCTTTCCCTAAAATAGAGCAGATTTGGAAAATGTGTATTTCTGATGTTTATCCACTGTGATGCAGTCTGCTTAGAACTTCAGACCTCTTATATCCAGACGTCATATCCCAGAGAAAGTAATAAATACTAGGTTGAAGAAGTCAACCAAAGAAGTGAATGTTGGAGAAATCAGAACCAAGAGAATAGGTTCGAAGCAAGAAGAGGAAGAAAGGAAAAAAAAAAAAAAAACAAGAGAAACAATCTATTGCATGTATGTTTTGTGACCACGACACAAAATTATATAATTTCATATGTTATATAATTGCACATATTATATAATTGCATAGATTATATAATTTACATAGCATCTCTGAATAGCAGACACAACTGTGATGAGTTTGTCTTTCTAGCAATATCCTTCATCTGGCAGGCCACCTTTCATGCTGATGACAAGTTTTACTATATGAAGAGAGGGTTGCTATATACATAAAAGGACAGCAAATAATTTTTCTCTCACAAATATTAAAAAAAAAGCACACATTTCTATTTAAATAGTTTATGTGCAATTCCTAGCTTAATAAGTTAAAATTCTTTAATGGCAACCAATAGAAATTAATTAAAAAGATCTTTAATAAAAGTGGATTTATTGGAATAATGATTAGGAAGCTCACTGAATTAAAGAAAGTAATAAAAATCCCAAAGATTGGAAAGAATCCTTCTACTACACTTGATATTTTCCTTAGCTGAGACTTTTGCACATTTGAAAAAGTTATTTGCCTTAACATTATGAAATACCCGAGGTGGCAGATGCCTCTGAGTCCTCAGGCTGTGAAGAGTAAGAGGACTGACTCTATTACTGCTCCTCATCTGACCACACTGACACCATGGGAAAGAGGAGGCCTGGTTATTGCTGGGGGATGCTGAATGTCCTAACTGCAACTGTTGTCCTCTGACACTGCACCTGTGAGCATGGGAAAGGTTGCCTCATCTCTAGCAGATAGGGAGGGAAGTCCAACCTCCCGCTGTGGTCTCTATTCACACTCTGGGCGGTGGAGCAGGGGCTTGTTATGATCTGTGGGGATGAAAGTTTCCCAACTCTCCTCTCAGCCTTCTTTGACACTGCTCTGGCTGATGTGCTAGGTAAACCATTACAGTCCCTCCAGGGTGAAATTCAGACCTCCCACTAGGGTTTTCCTGATGTGGATGAGACTGAGGCCACATTCCTCCCCTTGGGTGGTTTTAGCTGCAGCAGAGTAGTTATAGTTGAAAGTTTTCCATCTTCTCTGGTTGTTCCTTACCTACTCTTTGGTTAAAAAAGAATATTTGTTGTTTTCTTACTTTCATTGGTATTTCCGGGTTACCAGCTTCTCCAGGATCCAGTCTAAGATATTTGAGGCAAAAAGAAAACCCTGGAAACTCATCATTGTGATAGTTCTAATACCAAAATTTCTAGCTGATCTTTCTTCTCTACCTTCTAGAATCTTCTTGTCTTTGTTTTATATATAACATCTAGGTGTTTTTTTTTTTTTAAGTTGTATTTAGCAAGAGAAATAGGGAAAGCTATGTTTTCTCCATCTTTCCAGAAACTAAAATAAGTTACATTTTTTTACCTTTTCTCCATTTAAAATGACAGTCTGGTTTCAAAGAGATAAGTTAGAAATTTTGTTCTATTTATTTTTGTGCTTAATATTTACTGAATCCTTATTTAAAGGGATGCTAGTATACAGTCATTGTTCACTAGCTGTCTCAGACTTCTCAGTTGAAGAAACCAAGCCACAGAGAACTTAACTTGCCCCAGGTCACACAGCTAATAAGTGTCAGAAGCGGGATGTGAAACTGGAATGTTTGGCTCCGGAGCCCTTTTAATCACTTCTCTATACATTCTCTCCCATCATGAGATGGATTACTATTGATCTAGCGAGGGCCAGGTGCCTGCCTTGGACTGATAACTGTTGCTTGAAAAGTAGCATTCTGTTAAAGCAAAAATTGAGGGAAGAGTTGCTAGGAAACCAAATACAAGAAACACCGAGATTTCATATCTAACTGGTGCCATGAATGGATCACAAACTTCTGTATTCTTAATCTGATTCAGCTGTACACTAATGCCTCCTTCATTCCTCAGGGCACATTTTTCTCTCATAATTTACTGTATTTTCTTTAATGTCCTCTTCAATTTATACATGCACTAACTTCTAATACAAAACTTCTAAATCTTTTCTATGTATATCTGATATTACTAAATTGTTTTATATTGGAAGTGGCTATAATCTACCCTATTTTCTTTAAAGTTTTTTTTTGCTCAATTTTCAAAACTCAGGAGTAGAGAGAACATTGAACATTTGAAAGGCCACTTTAAGTTTCACCAGTGATGCCATTTTTCTGTTATAACTATATGTTTATGGAACCAGCTGTCACTATGGTAGTCTCTCAGGACCCATAAGGGATATGTTGCAAACTGTAAATGCTTGAAACTATGGATAGTACTGAAACCTAAATATACTATGCTTTTTTATACATCCATGCTTATGATAAAGTTTAATTTAAAGATTAACAACAACTAACAATAAAACAGAACAAGTAAATCAAGAACTTTCACCTTTCACTTAAAGAAAGCACCTTATGGCTTCTCTTTGGCATATTTGAATTGCCAGCCTCACTCTTCTTGTGCTTTGGAGCCATTATTAAGTAAAATAAGGGTGACTTGAACACAAGCACTGTGACACCACCACAGTCAATCTGATAACTAAGATGGCTACTAAGTGACTAATAGGTGGGTAACTTATACAGTGTAGATACAGTGGACAAAGGGATGATTCACTTTACAAGAGGGGTGGAGTGAGAGGCCCCAGATATCATTACACTACTCAAAATGACAATCTGTTTAAAACTTATGAATTGTTTGTTTCTGCAATTTTCTATTTAATACTTTTGAACTGAAACCATGAAAAAAAAAAATGCGGATAAGGCGGGCTTCTGTCTTCCAATATTATGCCTTAGGTATTACACAGTATTATTTGTAGCAAAAGCTAAATTTGTAATACCTTTTACAGATCATTAACATAACTTTTCTTCATAGTTTATTTTCAGAATTTAATTATATAGGTTTATTTTTGTTCCAAATTCTTTGTTACCTTTTTAAAAAATAATTACATTTAAATTGGCTTTCACATTTTCATAAATATCCAACAATACCACTCACTTATGCCCTTAAACTGAATATCCACTATATCAAATACTGCGTTATATATCAAAATAGAAGGAAAGAGGCATATTTTCTTTGCATAAGCAAATGCTACTTTGATTATTTATTTTATTAATATACCACAGCAACACACACATACATGTATAAAATAAAATAATTGGTATAGTGTTAACTTGACATAAGGAGATATGCATATGCATGTGTGTGTATATATGTATATATACACATACCTATATTGAGTCACATGCATATTTACATATGTATATAATGTATATATATTTAGATATACATATGTATATTTATCTATATATACATATGTGTTCTTTTGGATATATATATCTCCAAGAATAAATGTATATGTATATATAGACATATATATACACATATGATGTTCTTTATATATATATACATAATGTATAAAATTTATATTACTTGATATAGATATATGTATGGATATAGATATAGATATAGTTATAAATGTGAAATAATAAACAATTAAAAATGTGTTAGCTTGTGTGTGTGTATGTGTCTGTGTGTAGAGAAGTTATGTCTTCATTATTGGGAAGATTTTATGTACATAAA
The DNA here is from genome assembly GCA_004027375.1 of Macroglossus sobrinus. NCBI lineage: Eukaryota > Metazoa > Chordata > Mammalia > Chiroptera > Pteropodidae > Macroglossus > Macroglossus sobrinus. The sequence goes on from PVKZ01003377.1 coordinate 8,272, forward strand.
ATTATATTTGTATATAATTAAACAAATATATATATTTTGTATGTATATGACAAAAAATAAGAAGAATAGTTTTAACATGCTATGAGGACACATATAATACATATATATAAAACCAAAGAACTAAACAATTTTTTATTTTCTTTTAAACTTGGTTTAGAAAGAATAAGCTGGGTGCTTCTAAAATCTTTATGTATGGTAATGATTTATGAGACATGTTTTGAAAAACATCTTTGCATTTTTCCTCACACCTTGCTGCTTGCTTTTATTTTTTTAGATCAAAACACTGTTAGCTATACCTGTGGTTCCCTTCATGAAGAACATTTGTGTGAGAAGTGATGATAGGCCTTTGAATCAGTTCAGTGTGTTTGAGTGAAAACAAACGAAATCTAATGGTGTCTTAGATAATGAGGGCACGTGTTGCTTACACCACAAAATATCTAGAGTAAGTACTTCCAGTTTTCATCCAGTTGCTCAAAAATGTTAAGAACACAGCAGTTTATTTTTTTCCTGTCCTGTTACAACTTACTTTCCAGCATGTTGGCTTTTCAACATCAGAGAAGCTCCACGACTTCACAGCTCCCAGTCATGTCTTTATTCCGGCATCTCGAGCTGAAAGGAAGTGAGCAGAGGACATGAGGTCTAATTTTATCAGTTAATGAAACATTCCCTGCATGTCCTCAAGCATTTTCCTCTTACATCCAAAATGTACCTTTGCTTTTGAGGATATTTAACCTCTTAGATAAATAAGTCTGTAGTTTCCAAAACATAGGTAAAACTATTTAAGTCATTCTCATTACACATAAGTAACCAGTAAGCCAAGAGTTTGCTAGGCATAGGTAGAATTCAAAAGATGTTACTTACAAGTAGTTAATTAGTAGAGCAGTTGTATATTAAACATAGAGAGAAAGGGATAGAAGGACCAAAGGTACCTCATCTTCATGTGGTACCTGTTTACTAAATGTTTATGATATGCTAAATATGCATATGTAAAATCATCTCAAAATATTCAGACACTAAATATTCATGAGGTCTTAAGAATTATGACACACTGATAATTCCCATTCTAGTCCTATGAATTCCCTGTGAATGAAATACAAATATATTCCATAGCTGTTTATAAGGATATTTGTCAAGCTATCACTTTGGCAAGATGAATATTTTACTGTATCACTTCAATGAAGTAAATGTCCTTGGCCCAGGACACTTTTGGTCTTTTGGCCCAGCTGCTAGGGTTTCAACTCCAATTCTCATAGCTGCACTATTAGCAGGAAAGATTGATATGGTAAAGAAAGAGACAAGACCTATGACATTGCAAATCCAGGATCCAGGTAATGTGGTCCTTCCAACATGCTTGCATTCTGTCCTAAAGGTAACTAATCTCACCTCTTCACTTTGTTTTTCATTGTATCTTGACTTAATTTTTATAATTTCTGTGATTACAGCATTTTAATTTGGTTTATAAATCTTTTTTTTTCCTCCATAGCTTCTGAGATAGTGTGCTTATAGTATATGTGGAGGCTATCAAGATTATTTCTCACATGACAAAACATCTGGCCAGAATGGGTCCTAGAGATATTTCAAGTGGCAAGGGATATTGGAAAAGTACAGATGTGTTGAAGGAAACCCACTTGCGAAGACGAACATAGACAATCAAAGCTTATCCCTTGCAATTGGTCACAATGCTACAGAACAAAGTTGGAAATTTATTAGCAAAAATTAAAGTATGAAATGGCTGCTGATAGTCAACATTAGTATCTGACATAGAATTATCCTCCTCATTTATAAGCTGTGCCTCATTTTCTAGTTAATATTTTTTTCTTATGGAGTGAAAGGAAAATTAAGTAATTGTCGAAGAGGAAATATGAGTATAAAGGTATATAAATAACTGGTCACATACAGTTATTACTGAATTAAAAATATATATTTTTAGTATTGTTATTTTACATTTTATTTTATCTAATTTTACAAAAAGTAGTTTCCTGAAATTTTAACATTTATGATTAAGAATTTCCTGAAATGTGATATTTATTATCCTTGAAAGAGATGGACATGAAGCAGAGCAAGTAGAATAGATATAGACCAGTTTTTGCCTCCATGGAGTTTGTTGTTTACCTAACTTAGGAGTTTCGGAAGAAAGTATATAAAAGTATATTCATCCTGGAGATGGCTGAATTGTGCATAAGGTCTGCAGTTTAAAATAGGGGTAAAAATAGCTTACAGCCTTATGTTAAGAATTGACTATGAGATAATGTACAAAAAATGCCTAGCATAGCACCTATCTCACATGGGGAACAAAATAAATGGGTAGCTACTATTATCATTATGAATATTGTTGTTATTCATGAATTTGAATGTCATGAGAAGAATGCAATTTAGAAAGAAATACAAGTTTACTCTAGAATAAGAAGTCTTAAAACTTACTAAATGTCATTTAGAGCACATTTATTAGCCACTTAGAAAAACTCACTTTAGCATTCCTTTCAAGTAAGCTACCCTGGTGCATTTAATATACTATTAATTTGCAAAGCTGATGAGCATGAGCAAGTGATTTGGGTAGTAAAATTGTAAAAAAAGTGTGTGGACATTTTGTAATTGTGCTGAGGGATTAAGGCAATTATAGAAAAAATTCAGGCTGAAAGTGCCATTGAAGAGCATTTTTTAAACATTTATTATTCAGATGACTCATCTAAAATGGATAACTGCTCTGACTGATTATTGCTTAAGACCATTTAATTTCTTTAAATGACTTAATCACTGAAAACTTCATGTAGAGGTTTGGATTTCAGGTAATTATCGAAGGAGAAAGAAAAGTTGCTTGGCAGTAGATCTCAGTTTGAAATTAAGAATAAAATGAGAACAATAAAACATGCACCATGAAATTTCTCTCAAGGTTAATGATAATTCAGTTTTAGAAACACTATATTCAGACATAGCTGGCTCTTTGCAAGACTAAAGTAAGTTAGGTTTATCTTCAGTGCATCCATTCATTGCTTATTGTCCTTTGTTTTACTTTGTGGTAACCCTCAGATGCTCTCCCTCATCCCTTTCCGTTTTATGTTACAGACCTCAGCCTTGTACTATAACCATCTCTGAAAACACATACACTAATCGATATGTTATCAAAGAGTATTTGCATTTTAAATCTAAACTGAAATAGTGGAATCAAAGTCTGTATTTTCATCAAATACATTATAAGAGAAGCAAGAACATTTTGTTTTATTTTGTTTTTCAGAAGAAAGATGAAGAGAGAGGGAGATGGAGGGACTTTCCAGGGCTTTGAAACTAAAGGCTTCTGAGCAGGATTACGTAGATCCTAGTTTTCTAGAAGAGTCTTAGTTCACCTCCATTGTTCTGGCATAAGTATTAATTGTGTCTCATTTTATATTTAAACAAAAAATGTTATGGTTTGGAAGATCAATTACATAGCCAACCAATTACAGAAACATATCTACTTATTTTGACTAATTAATGGATCATTCAGACCAAAAATTAACACATTTTGCTTAAATATTTAAAATATTATCTAAGCAAGTAGTAGATATACTTGTAAAGGTAATATCCCAATTAATAAAGAATACTTATTCTTCTAGGCCTAACTGTAGAACTTCCTTCTCCCTGATATCTTGTTCTTATATGGCAAGACTGCTGTAAGGAAAACTCTTCTGATTACTTTGCCAAGAAAAGTGATCACCCAATTTGTAGGCTTTTACATTGGTCTAATATATTTTATATGCATAACCTTAATTTTATTTAAATTATGGCATTATGTATGAGATGTATAGACATATCAGATAAGATCAAAGTTATGATGTAATGACAAAATTAAATCACCAAATTTCAGGATTTTAACTCAATAGAGGTTTGTTTTCCATTCAAGAAAATTCTCAAGCATTTGAGAAACTCTCTAGACAGCTCTTCATGTCAATTCAAGCATTTGTCTGTTTCTATCTTGTATCTCTACAATCTTAACATGAGTTGTCCAGAGTTGTCTCAGAAGAGGAAAAAGAAAACGTGGATTCTTATAAAGGTCTTTTTATTGTTTACCAGAAATGACACCCGTTACTTCTACCTATGATCCAATGGCCAGAACTAGTTACAATTCTGATAATCAAAAATCCCTCTTCTACCTTTTTACTATGATATAAAACATCATTTCCTTCCCATGAAGACAAATTTACATTCTATCTCATCACTGTTCAAAAGTCCAGAATCTCTGGTGATACACAGTAGTCTTTATATTGAGTCAGATGTGGCTCCATCATTATCTGCCTCTGTACATCATATTCAATGGTAGGGGTGGGGAAAGATGGGATAATGAATGGGATAATAGCAATGAATATTCAGAAAGGAAAAAACAGAAACCTGCTCCACAGTTTTTGACCCATAGCATTGTTTAAATCCCACTGAGAAGCATCACACATGCCTCTGATCTGGGGTTGTAGGTACTTTGATTAATCCCTGATTCTGCTCCCTGGGAGGTACCTCTGGCACACTGTGTTCTGTGACCCCTAAACCCAGGCTCATGGGATTTCTTTTTCTTCTGTTATCTCTCTTAATAATAACTGAGATGAGCTTTTGGAATTATACCTTTTTTGTGTGGCTATATAGCTTTCTAGGCCTGTTTCGTGTTCTTCTAGATTTCTTGATTTAATGGAGTTAACTAATTAAAAGATAATTAGCGGATGGGGCAGAATAATGAAAAAGACTGTTTTGTGTAGAATATGTTTTTGTTATCGAATCATTAGCAAGCCATTTGAGCAACAAGTCTAAAGTGACACTTCTAAACCACTTACCAGTTAAAAGCTGACATCTTTACTTTCTATTTGTGGGTCTCTTTATGCTTTATTTCTCACTTAGTTCTGAACTGAGAATGAGAAAATATATATATTAATTATTCATTTCATAAAATTCTCATAAACATTTATATTATATTCTAAAGATGCTAAACTTTCTTTATATATCTAATAAATACAGTTCTATGAATCATGTCTATTCAAGGCTGGTTAAACTACTCTGAAGCATGTCCATCTTGACTGAAATCTTTTGACAGCCATTTCTGAATGTTACACTAGAATAGGCTCATTACTTTCTTTATTCTCAGGAGGTATTCACAGGTAAAATGAAAGATTTCTTATGCATGTTTAAGTAATTATTTTGTGTGTTTCTGATAAGTTATTGCTATTAAATATAATTCAGACTAAAATGTTATATGTATATAGATATGAAATAAATTTGGAAGAAGATAATAGTTAAAACAAAATTTAAAGAAAATAACATAGAAGCACAGTCTAGTATTTTTGTTGATATGAGTTTTACTGGTCTTGGTGTAGTTGATCTACTGTTTCAGTTAATTTTAATAAACACTTTCTTTGAGTACTTTTAGAAGTTATATAGGATTAATATCTTGCCTAGCTAATGGTATCACTTTTGCCTTTTAGAGTCTTCACTGATGATTCAAACTAGCTTTTGGAGATAATTTTCTGCCAATTTGAGTTTTTATTTTTTCTACCAGGAAATAAAGGCCTAATCTCAGAGTCTTAAATTTGTTTAGATAACTGGCTTATTTAATTAATTCTTCTTTTAAATACAGTTTTCATAAATATTATGAAATATAATGACATCAAAAATATGATCTACATAAACGAATCATATAAAATATATTTATAAATTCTCAATCTAGGTTCACGTTTATTATCTATTTCAATTTATGAGAATGTTTTAAGATACACATCTTTGGATTTTTCCTTTTAAATATTTTAATAACCTCTCTAGTAGAAAAAAAAGTAACATGTATAACTATGTCTTCACAGTTGATAGTAAGAGATTTTTTATTGTACAATAACAGTAATGACTTGCATTTTTTTTTTAGTAAGTGTTTTTCTGGAGTGATTATTGGGCTATCAAGCTGAGACTATAAAATTTATTATTTTAATCATCATAACCACTAAGTATAGATAATATACCTCCTCCATTTGTAATAAAGTGTCTCACTCAAAAGATTATACAATTTGACAAAAGGAAGGTGGCCAAAAGGCAAAGACAGAATTTTATTGCAATGCTTTCTAACTTCAAAGCTATTCTTCTTAAACCTTACTTATAAAAAATTTATAATTTGTAGACCTATTGGACCAAGCACAGTGCTCAGTGCATGCTGAGTGATTAATAAATGGAGTTTGGTTTACCAGAATGGAGAAAGTCATATATGCCAATAAGTACAATTTTCAACCTAGATCTTAGCAATATAGTAACTAATTTGCCTTCTGAATTATATTAGAAATCATATCCAGTTTGCAAAAAAAACTGTATAAATGGGAATGAACATTCTTCTATGTTCTCTAAGGTCCTTCCCATAACAGTCAAGGGAATAAACGCTTTTACAGAGCTACTGTTCTAAGGTTTTCCTCTGCCTATAGACAGGCATCAACAGATGATTGTCTGTAGGTATTTGCCTAGGGGAAGCTATTGAATGTCAAGGCAAATCAGGGCAGTTTCCTCAACTGTAGAAAGTTACTGGCAGGAACCTTGCAGGCATAGGTATATTTTAAGACAGTAGAACTGCACATTGTGTCAATAAGTTTATATCACCAAATAACTATTTTTTGACCTTGATATCAGTTGTTTTATAATTGCTTTATAATACAATTTATTTTAAAACATATTACTAGGAAACTAAAACTGTCAACAATTATGGATATGGTTTAAATTATATATATTTTTTAAATATATATTGCATTATATTTTTTGACATATAGAAAATTTGGCATATTACTCATAATAATAATTACAGTTTAACATTATGTTGTGTTAGAATGCTAAAACTAGACAGGCTTTTTTTGTTAAAATTACATTTTATAAGTGAATTTTGATAAAAAGAAAATCCTAGAAACAGAATCCTAAACTGGCATTATGATTTACATATTTTGTCTGTTACTTTTTGGTCTTTAAAAGAAATAGTATAAATTTCTAATGATTTGAGACCCAGCCACCTGCCATTCTAAAGAATGTTTCTCTCTTCACAAGTAAAGTGATGTGCTAATTAACTGTTAAAATTTGGGGTAGGGGGTTGAGAAAAAAATTATAATGTGTAATGGTAAAAAGAAAAATAAACATTTTCCTATGTAAATGCATTCATTTTACTATTCTTAGTGGGAAAAAATGATGAAATTGTTATGCAAAGAAGAAACAATGTCACCTTTTAAATTACAATTTTGATAAGGATCTATGAAACACAAGCATTCATACTAAAATAGACTTTACTGTTCTTGAAGAAAATCAATATTGGTGCCAAATGAACAGAATCAGAAATTATATATATATATATATATATATATATATATATATATATATATATATATATATGCCATCAGCTATGGTAGATGTTAGGGTTTAAACCTAGAATTTCAGTTTAAAATAGTATCTTATTAGCGCTTATTCTCTATCTACATGCTAAATAGTTATCAAGCATAGAAAGAATAAAACTCATAACATTCAAAACTAACACCAGTCTGTCACAACTCATTGCCAGAACATGTAAACTATTTTGGCTAATAGCATTGTGCATAGTTGACAGTGGTCGTGAGATATAGGCAAAGGGAAAGATTAGACATCTATCAGTTTATTTCCCTGGAGTCATAGAAAGATGCACACAGTGTGATCAACGTCTCAGGCACTGATACATTACAAGGAAAGCATAGATCGTCCAGTATGATTGAGCACAAGGTACTGAATCAAGGACGCATAGATTTCACAAGAAAGGATGCTTTGAGGAAAGTGGAGACTTACAGAAGAACATTATTTTCTAGGAAATGCAAGGGTCTTTTTATTATTATTTTTCAAATAATTACTGAACCACCCTGTTATTAAAGTAGAGAAAACTCACACTACTTTAATTTTACTAAAAGCTGAGGATTATGTCTAGAGGTGTATGCACCAATCAGCTTTCCAGATACAGATGTTAGGTAGCAAGTCCAATATAAGTGTCAGGGGGAATAAAGGAATAGGGGTCCAGCCAGAGATTGCTATTGATAGGTAGAAAATTCCTCCTGCATCCCCAGAGACAAAAGACAGGAGGGGCCGTGATTTATAGTTTATCTAATCCTGCTACAGAGACCTGCACAAAAAGTGCTCTAATTTGCCTATAATTTAAGCTTCATTTTTAACACTGTATTTGTGCCTGGAAGTTCATGACTCTAACAGAAGGAATTCTGGATAAGCACATGCACACTAAGCAAAGAGTTATATAGCAGCCAGGTGGCAATCAAAATGACCTCACTTGCCAGTCACCGAGGAATGCCTTTGGAAACACCCCATCACAACAGCCCCAAATATAATGCAGACCACTCTCTCCTCCACTTCCTCTCTCTCTCTCTCTCTCTCTCTCTCTCTCTCTCTCTCTCTCTCTCTCTCTCTCTTTCTCTCTCCCCTCACTGTCCCATCTTCCTCTTTTTTTAAGTGATTGAATCTGGTTATTGGATTGCAGATGATTTTTAATTATTTTATACACTTTTTTTGCATTTTATATCTTGCACAATAAAGATAAAACATTTTATTATTCAGTAAAAGAGTTAAAGAGAAGTACCCATAAACTTTTCCTGAAACCTACTGAAATACCATCACCAACTCTCACAATTTAAATCATGGCATTTTCATGACTGTCTCAAATAAGGGAGTCAGAAAATAGAATGTAGCAACTAAGGGTTGGATGTCACTGCTTTCCTTTGCTGAAAAGCTCTTCCTTCATAGCTATTCACTGTTTATAAATGACAGCACAAAAGAATAATTGGGAGGAGTTGCCTGATACAGAGAAAAAGGTAAAAGTCTCTGAAAGTCTTCTGCTGAAGAGTTATTTTTAGAGATCTTAGCAGGCAGAATGGCCTTTCAACAAGGCTCAAGCTACCACATGCACTTGTGTCTCTATTCATTTTTCAGAAAGGCAACATGCAACAACAACGAACAGACCGAAGCACACATAATATACATTTTATACTTTTACCGTGCAACAATTTTAGTTTTAAAATGCTATAATTTATCATTGTCCCAAAAGGATGGAAAATTGTAAGCAGCATTTTTGGGGAAAATACTTCTCATAATCCGGAGGTGCCAGATTTAGGCAAAGATTGTCTTGGGAATAGTGTCAAGCCTTAATGTACTTTTTTGTTTTATTTCTGAGTAACTTCTCTACTCTCTTCCTTCTCTTTCGTAACCTCTTGTGATATGATATGCTTTTGGTAGCTACTATTGTAAGGTGTCCCTAGATAGAATTGAAACAAACCTATGCAGAGGAAGAAAACTATTTATAGAGTATTAACTCTATGCTGGCATGTATTTTTACATCTTTAATAGAATAATTTATTTTATTCTATTAAATAAATTAGGCTACACTGTCAATATTCCTTTTGTTCTCAGATGAAAACACTAACACATAGAGTTAGTAACTATCTTGCCCACATTACATAGCTAATAAATGATGAGCTAAGATATAGGCCAGAGTATCTCATTCTTAGTCACTATAATAAATTTCTTGACATTTTTGCAATGATCTATTGAGCCCTTGTGTGTAAAACTACCCCTACTGTGTGGGGTGAGTTTTTTCTTTAAAATAAATATAAACTCTTACTGTCAATCAATCTGGGGGACGGTTTGTCCTGAGGCAAAAAACAAAAAAATGAGAAAACTGAAAGAAAGGCTCTTTCTTCCCTCTCCAAATTCTTATTCTGAAAGGTGGGGGTGTTTAGAGTAGATCTGGTCATAAGGGTGGCTTTAGTTCACACAGTGTCAGCAGAAGAACCAGTGGGTTGGTCAAATACATTTTCCCTCTTTTTTTTTTGACAATGTTGTTTCTAATTGTGGCAATGGCAGTACTTGTCATCAGTTGTCTGAAAAAGCACTAATTCTTGAAAAAGTCACATTCAGCTCCACTTTCAAACATGCAGCTGAGTTCTGGACCTGCTGGCAAAAAATGAGATAAATTCTTTCTGACAGTTTGGATATAAGGAGATTATCATTCTTTAACTGAGGTCTAGGAGCACAGTAGGTTCTGGGCATGCTGTTCAAATTTTTCCATTCTTCCCAACTATTGCCCCTGACTCTGCTCATGGTTAATCTACCTTTGGAAAAAGAGCTCTGTGTCAATTCTAAGAGTTATTTTCTACGACTTAGTCTCTTCACTGTCCTGAACATTTTGCTCTGGTTTTTCAGACTGGACTCAACACTGAAGGTTATCTACTCTTTGCTGAGGTAACAGTCACCTAGGTGGAGTAAATCAAAAAGAAACCTGCATTCTGGTTTGTGGAAGCTGCATGTCGGCAGAATGCTGGAGTCATTGCCAGATGTAGTTTTGTTTGTTAGTTTTTCATTTTTTGTTTTTTTTGTTTTTTTTTTAATTTAGGTTCAACAGCAAAAGCTGGACACATTATTGATGGCACCATGGCTCCTGGGGATGTCACCTAGGCAGCGGACTTTCCAGAGGCCAGCATTTAGATTATTGGGCACAAGTGATCTCATCTGAGTATCTGCTTTCTTGGTACAGCAAGGCTAACTGTTTAATGGGCCAATGTAAGCATCCCAGGAGTGCTTCAGAATATGTGAGGAGAAAGATCTAGCAATAAACTGGATTTATTGATCACAAGTTATCATGATTTGTATATCTTCATGTTGTGTAATCTTATTATAAGACCACAGGCTAGGGGCATCTCTGAGGTGACAATGACAGCCATGCTAGACTTGTTTCACACAATGGGTGTCCTTATTGCAAAGCTACTATCTATATCTTTATATAAATCTCCTAATGCTCTCAGTTGTGACCATGATCTATCTCTCCAAGAGCCACTGATTGATGAGTTTACCTACTAATTTCCATTGTTGAAATTACTTTCCTAATTTCCACCGGCAGGAAGCATTTCTAAGGTGGGAACTGAAGATGAAAATGCCAGCAAATAGGCTTCTAACAGAAAGGGAGGAACAGGGAAAAGTCTCTGTAGTCTGGGCGTACCCTTGACCCACTCAGATCTGCCCAAGAGTAAGACAAATCTTAAATGAAGACAAATTGTCTCGAGATTCCCAGGTATTGTGTTAGGATCTATGTAAAATCACACGCTCTGCCCATCTGCATTCTTCCTTGCTAATCTTTACACAATGGAATTCCACAAATAACACTTAATAGTGGGTGGCAAGTAAAGTTATAGCCTTAGCACTGTACTCATTTACTTTTACTTAAAATTTATTTTTTGAAATCATACTCTTGAAAGGGCTATAAGCAAAGATATTCAAGAGAAAGAAATTATTCCTCTTCCTCCTTCTCTTCTTACTTTGTATTAAAGAAACAAGCATTTCTGGAGTACTGCCTTCTTATTTGTACATGATAGGCAAGGGACTTTCACATGTATATTACCCATTGACAAAAATTGTAAGGCAAGAATTAAAATAAATATTCCAGTAGGACCAGCATTTGGCCAAAAATTATGCAGCTGGTGTGTCTTTATAAGAAAGAAAATAAAACTTGAACCCTGAAATCTGACCCTAAACCTAAACAGTTTTATTTGTGTTTTATTTTCTCTGTTTGCATAGAAAAATATTATTAAATATAAACAAGTTATAAATAATTGAAATAATAGTATTTAATATAAAATAAGTGTTGTTTTATTTCACTTCTTCCAAAACTCATGACACATGAGCAACTATATATAATAGTAAGATACTTCCACAAAATTTTGATGTGTTTATAAATTGTATAAGAATACTAACATGCATAAGAATATCTTCATGTAGATTTTTCTTTAAAATTTGCTATGTACTAAATATATTGGTTTGTAATTTGCTTTTCTCACTTAGTATCTGAAGACTTTCAAGTTGTAGGTATACACTATCTGACTTTTGATAATTCCATAGTGTTCATTTAAGTAATACATATATGTATACACACACTTATAATACATATGTGTATGCATATTTATGTATATTTTAAAATGAAAGAATAATAAAAGGCTTATTATGAAATAATGTGAAGTACAGGATTGCTAATTCAGACTCACAAATTAGAAATCAAATTTTGCTAATAGTTGAGAAGGACACAGGTAATGGTGGGACTCATAAAGTAGGAGGCATCTAAGAAGGCCAAGGCATTTATCCAGGTTCTTCTTTATTATATTAGAACACATTGTGGCCCTGATTAAACAAGCATGCCTTCCAGCAATGCATCACTTCAACATCCCTTCCTATGTACAAATTTATTTTTCAGCTGAATCCTTCTGCCTTTTATTCTAAAACATGTTCTCTGATTCAATCATTATATTTTTCAGCTTAGTATCTTGCGTGTTTTTTTTCGTATTTTCTTTGTCTAGTTTTATATCGCTGGTATCGTTCTTATCTTTTTTTACATGTTTATTAGGCTTATTTTTAAATTTGTGGTCCCTCTGGTGAAATACTTAGACTTCTGATGCAATGAAGCATACAGTTTGTTGTCTCTCATTTGAAATAGTTGTTTTCCACAAATGCATGGTTATTTTGACTTCTGAGGATTTTTTTTTTCTCTCCCCCTTGTTATGTGCTCATCAACTACTCAGTCATGCAATGTACAATGCCTGGCAAGACCAGGCCTTAAATTTTGCCAGTTCCAATTAGCTCAAAGCGTAGCATGGTGGTTTACATTCTGCCAGTTTGGTAAAGTTGAACCTACATTTTTCTGAACCCTTTCTCTCTCCAGTTCTGGGTTAAAGTTGGTAAAAAGAGGAATTTATACAAAATGCAGAAGGTGGGACTAAAGCAACAACTATTACTCCCTGGATGTCCTTATGAATAGACACAGTGAGAGACAGATGCAACCAGCTTGCCCTTGCTCTCTCCAGTTCTGTGCTTAGATCTCGTTTTTCAACATGCTGGTTTAGCTGAGCAACAGTAGTTCTAGGCCCTTTTCTGGACACTTGGCTGGGGGCCCTTAGAGACAACAGTTCCAATATGTTACTGTGCGAACTTTCTCCTTTGTAGTCCCACTTCAGTGTTCAGCTGCTCAGAGTGACCGGATCCAGTTCCTCTTCTCAGATCCTAATTTCCCCAGCTCCTCCCACAATAGTTCAGAGTATCAAATTATAATTCCCTGCTGTCACGAGCTCTACCTTTTCCTACTTAAACCCTGCCTGTGACAAGTTTAGGCTGAATAAGCTTAAGCATAGGAAGCACCAACACCAGAAAACCACTTTATTAGTTCTTAACAATTTCTCAGATCAGGAGAGCATCCCCAGCCAAGCAAAGAGACACAGAAGAAGCAGGAGGAACGCCTTTTTCTTGTCCTCCACAGCCTTGGAGGTGTATGGGAGAGAGGTGGCGCTGCACCTGCCCAAAACATGTTAGACCCCACATACTTGCTTTTATCAGCTCCTCATGCACCCATGGTGTTTGTGTGGCTGTGATTTTACCCCAGAGAAAATCTGCATCCAAGATTTGAGTCACCATTGGTGTGGATTCTGGCACTGTTGGTCCCACGCAGAGTGGGAGGAAGCAGAAGCAAAATCCCAACAGCTCTTTTCCTATTTTTATTTTCTCACAATTGGGCAGAGCTGCTTTCTGTCCTAGTCAAATATCTCCTCTTCTAATGCACATTCTTGCTTAAAACAGCCTCCTCAAATGTTTTCAGTTCTCTCAATGTTAGGGTGTTTTCTCTCGTTGCTCCCTGGGCTATAACTTTTGAGATACAACCAGCACCTGTGCTTTTCTGCAACCAGTTTTGATATATTTTCTCCACCCCCTCTTAACTATATCCATTTTATAAAGGCATTTGAGGTAAATAAGTGTATTTAATCTGATATGTTTAATTTAAATTTTTTTTTTGGCTTTCTTTACATTTGGCTTTAGTTAATTCTAGGTGCCATGATGAAATACCATAACAGGTGGTTCAAATATCAGAAATTTATTTCCACACAGTTGTGGAGGCTGGAAGTCCTAGATTTTGATGTCAGCATGGTTGGTTTCTGCTGAGAGCCATCTTCCAGGGTTGCAGATAACTGCTTTCTCGCCGTGTCCTTACACAGCAGAGAAATAGTCTCTGGTATCTTTTGTTATAAGGACACTAATTCTATTGAATCAAAGCCCTATTCTGTTGACCTCATTTACCCTTAATTACTTTCATAGAGAGTCTAATCTCCACATACAGCCATATTGGGGGTTAGTGCTTTGACATATGAATTTTGAATGGATACAATTATTCCATAGCACAATTATTTCCTCTTTCTCCTTTTATCTTCAATCCAGAAACCTAGCATCTTTCTTTTGTATCAAGGCTACATATTTTGGTCTCAGTCACCTTTGCTTCAAAACTGCCTCCCCCAACCCCTCTTTCCCTCCTTTCTTAAACATTAGCTACACTGTTTCCCAGTATTCTTGATGAAGGAAGATATATTAATGTCAACTCTTACTCTTTTAGGCAATAATGACTAAATGTAATTTAAATACATATGCGTGTTAAAAACTTTAGGGGAATTTTACCAACAAATACATATTTGCTAGGTGCTATGTGATGAGGACTGTGCAAGAATTGGGAACATATAAATAAAAAAAACACTAAGATTCCAGCTCATAATAAATGTATATTAATATAGGAAATTTGAAGCTCTTCAGTAGTAAGAACTGAGATTAATCAACTCATTAAATCACATCACATACTCCGATGTTCCTTAGTTTTTGGCAAGCAGACTGTGTATTTTCCAATTACAATAACGACTCTGAGCTCAAACTGTGTCATTGAGTGTGGATTTGGTCCCAATATCTGGGGCAGATAATAAGGATATCCAATACTTTCATAAGCAGTCTGTCTAGTAAATATGCTAACATCATTGATAGCAGACAAGCATAATTGAGTATCTAGCTTATATTCATAAGAGAAATGACCCATAAAAGCAAAAATCTTAATTTTTTCCACACAATTGTTTTATATTTTCAGTGGATATTCATGCAAAATGACCTGATAAGTTTTGTAAAAATTTGATATGGTTAGAAATATTTCTGACCATTTATTCTTCATCTCACATTTTCCATTGAGTTCAGTATGGAAGATGAAAGAAAGAATAGCTGGCATTCATTTTCATTCATTTTCATCTAGTTTAGATGTAAAATATCTTCTTTTGAAAAAAATGTATGGCTTAAATCTTTTCGCTAAATTTTTCCCTAATGTTACTGTTAGGAATAAGCATTATTTAAAAAGTGTGAATGATGAAAATTAATTTCAAGTTAAAAAAAAATTAACTCTTTATTGCTCTCTTTCTATTAACAGGAATACCATGTCTACATGGTCCACCACCATATCTCCTGATTTCATTCAGTACTAGCACAGAGTTGATATTTATTATTATGTGTTAGTAACAGGCATGGAACATAAGCATCCCCCCAAAAAATTAGTGATATTTATAAGATTTATCTCAAAACATGGCTTATCAAAGTTATTTCTCTTATCAGGATGTTTCACTTTTTTTCAATTACATTAAAATACAAATGTATTTATTACTGTGAATATTTTTATGTAAATATAAAATTATACAGTATATCTTAATTGGTAATAGTAAAAAAAACTCATTTTTACTACTGATATATTTTATATTTTTTTACTGGTCATTTTATATTCTTCCACAATTTATTTTCCACTGGCTTTACGTTATTCTACTGTATGAATGTTAAATAATTGACTTAACAGTTACTTACAATGATGAACAATTCTATGAGGATTCTTTTCCTTTTAAATCACTAGACAATATTTTTTTATTAAGTTGACTTAGGAGATGAAAGGAACACAGTACTTTAAACACAGTACTTCATAGTATATATATATATATATATACTATATATATACTATATATATATATACTATATATATATATACTATATATACTATATATATATATACTATATATATATATATACTATATATACTATATATATACTATATATATATATATACTATGAAGTAAAGAATATATATATATATATATATATATATATATATATATATATATATATACTATGAAGTAAAGAAAATTTCAATTACCTGTATATGAGAGTCTCAAAATTTTTATCTGAAATGTTGGTTCTTGAGAAAGCAAGATGACCAAAGGTTTGCCTAATGTTGTGTGATGAAGTAAGTGTTAAAAGATTAGATGGAGACTTGTTGTAGGGTGTCTTAGACTCCAAGAACCTCCTTTAACTTATAGGAAAGCTTTCTTGAATATAAAACCATCAAAAGTTTTTGAACAATATTAATTAATTGTGTACTAACATATTCTATATGTTCATATATAATTAATTAAATATTTAAAATAAATTTATTTTAATATTTAAATTATATATTATTAATATATATATCTTTAAATTAATTAATTTAATTAATTTAACTTAATTGACCATATATTAAAATTAATAATACTAATTAATAATATAAGTAAAGGCTTTTGTTTGTTTTTTAAAGTAAGTTGCTGACAAGGGTTATTTTGGAAGTCTCAAATATATTAAGTCTGATATCCTGTTGCAGAAGACCTAGATTAGTAAATTCAGTATGAGAAAAAGTCTAAACTAGTTTCCTGAGATAGTAGAACAAAATATTGTAGAGTCTTGAAGTAAGCATTAATTTTGTTAAGCATTATGTTGGAAACAGAATAATGTGCATATGTCCATAAATGAAATCATCACTGTTTTTGTAACGTACAGGCACATTCAGGAAGGGTTAATGTCATAAGACTAATGGACTGCAATGGAAAGGAATCAACAGATTTCTACCAAGGAGAACCATATCCTCATTCTTTTCTCTGCCAAGTTCTAGAAGATTGAGTAATTTAAGAAACTAAATAAGATAGAAACTTAGGTAGCCTGATTTTTTTTTACTAGTTCATAAAATATATATTTTTACTAAGACAAACCTTTAATTATAAAAATATGAATATAGCAATCCTGATTGTTTTAAAACAAGCAAAAAATGCCACTGCACACTATTGAAACTTGTTTCTCTAATAAAGGCCACAAGCGAAAGTAGTTTGTATTTATGTAAATACATAGAAAATGGAGGAAGTTGCCTAAATTGTCATGAAAGTCAAAATTAACTTTACAATCACTTCGTTCCCTTCTTAGTATGTCTTATATGGTTAGAAGGTAGCTTCCAATAAATGTTACTTGTTAATGTAGAGCATCAGAAGTGTCAGACATTTGTATTTCAATACATGTTCTATATAGTATTAATAAGAGCTCTGGAAATTTTTCTGCTGAAGTTCATAGACACAATCTTAACCTATAAAAATGTGTTTCGGGTATGGATAATAGGACAAAAATGGAGAGAGAGACAGAGAGAGATTCGGTTTTCTTAAAAAAAGAAAAGTTCTTATCAAATGATATAAGGTGTATAAAATCAAATTGCAAACTCTGAAGCTCTTTGAAAATGAAGTGATTTACCATTGTACTTTGTCAATGAGGACTTAATCCTTGCTTCTGTGAATGCTATAAGGACATTTATATCACAAAAAACTAAATATACTGAATACAGTAAATGTCAGCTTCTGTCATTGGAGGATGTAAAATTTATTGAAAATAAAAAGTACTTAGAGGACCCTGGGTGGTCTTTCCTTTATCATTTTGTGCATATGGAATTTATGGAAAATCTAAATAAGATTTAACAGAATGAAAATTGTATTTTTTCTGTTTTTACGATTTTTTTATACAACCAATTTTTTTTTATACAACCTTTGCGATTCTTTCTTAGCGGCAGAGAAACTGTCAGTCTCTAAAGAAAAGCTAAAGAAACTGTTTACTTCTTTGCACTGAGGTCTTAGGAAGATTAAGTTTAAAAGTATGAGACTGAATTAAAACTTCTTTATTCTTTTTATTTTGTATTCATTTAAAAATATTATATATCTTCATGGTAAATTCATAATTTCCTAGTTTAATAATTAATAGATAATATCTTGGTCTTTGATTTTTTTTAAGAAAAGATGTGTGTGTATGTGTATTTATGAACTAAAATCAAAACAGAAACTTGGATCCATGCTTCTATATTACGATATCTATCAACGTAACCACATCAGGTTTAATAATGACTTTTACAGAAAAGTTTTTAAAAATGACTTTAGGACTAGTGTTAACAATATAAATAAAATTTAAGAGGCATAGGACTATTGAACTATTTAAAGTATCTAATTTTCATCCTCAACATCACAATTGCTAGATAAGCTCTCATTGTTATTGTTTCTTTTTATGAAAGATTATCTTGAAATATATGAAGTAGATTAGCAGTGTCTTCATTTAACACTCTCAGTTCCTAAAATGTTGCATACTTGACATAAATGAAATAGAGTTAGTGAAACACTATACACATTCAGAGTCAGATTTCTGGCACAATTTGAAATATTTCTTAAATAAATTTTGACTACATCTTATCTATATAGCTATCATTGATAAATCTAATCAAATAATCAAAATTTGAGTAACAAAATAAATTTAAGGACCTGATAATACCAATACTTTATTTCTAAACTTATTTAGTAAGCATTAGCAATGACATATAAAACATTTCACAAGGTTTTGTGCTGAATTATTAGACTCTATAGCAATGTGTAAGGAGCTTCCCAAGGAACTCTACCATTTCTCAGCATACACAAATTCTCCATTCTTTTTATCTCTAGTCTCGTCACTTCTATTTCCTTTCTCTATATGGAATACTAGTATTTTATCTTCAAAGAATGTAGGAAAAGTAGAAGGAGACTTTAACACAAACCTTTATTGAGATCAATCAACAAATTAAAACACACACACAAACACACACACACATAAACCTTATGCATAAATTCTAGTATTGAATATACATTCTTCTCAAGCACACATGGAACATTTTCTAAGATCACATGACAGGCCACAAAACAGTTTCCTTAACAAGAAAGGGATCCAAGAAAGACAAATACTGTATGATCACACTTATATGTGGAATCTAAAAAAGGAAAACCTATAAAAGCATAGAGTACAGTGAGGTTACCAGGGTCTGAGTGTAGTGAATATGGGGAGATTTTGGCCAAAGGGTACACACTTCTAATCATGAAATGAATAAGCTCTCGGGATCTAAAGTATAGCATGATATAAATGTATATTTCTAGGATAGAATGTGTTCTCTTGTCTTTTCCAGCTTCCAGTGTTGGTCCATATTCCTTGTCTTGTGACCCCTTTCCATCTTTAAAGTTAGCAATCACATTCCTCTGCTTCACCCTCTGCTTCTGTGGTCAAATTTTCTGATTCTTAGTGACTCAATGTTCCACATTTAAGGACCCTTGTGATTGCAATTTGGATCACATGAATAAGACAAACTAATCTCCCCATTTTATGATTAGCTGTTTAATCTAATTCTATCTGCTACCTTAATTCCCTTTTGTAATGTAGCACAACATATTCAGAAATCCCAGGGGTTATTTAGGGTATTAGGGTATTTTGAGGGGGTGAGGTCATTATTTTGCCTAACTTTATACCATTTTTATAAAACTTCAAAGCAGAGAAAATAAACAATATATAATCATATGGCTCAACAATAGCATTGATGGAGGGGATGTTTAACACAAAGTTTAAGACAGGGGTTACCTTAAGATAAGGGTGAAGGAGGGTAATGGGATATGGAAGGAATAGCTAAGTAGTTTAAAATTATTGTTCATGTTCTTGGGTTGTATAGTTGATTAAAGATGCATGCACAATAATTTCTAACATATTAAAAAAATAGAATGCAAAATCAGACCCCCAAAACTCACCTTGACAGAAAGTCGTATGACTATCTGAGTAAAAAATGACTGTTCCATGATGAGGAAACAGTAAATGCAAAAACACTGAGATAGACTGGAAATGTTCATGAAATTGTTAGTTCTATAGAGTTCTATAGAGTAATAGTCATATACCACATATAATATATTTAGTATTAATAAAGAATATGTGTACAAAATATGCATATACTACAGATAATTTAAAAATAAATGAATGATACTGTTTTCATTCTTGTTTGCCTCTAATATAAGTCATGGGTAATATTTTTGTGTTCCATTGGTCTAATTTCCTTTCACAATAGTATGAGGAAATAAGGCAGAATAATATCTAAGACTTGTCTAACATGATGCTTTTCTTTAAATTTAATATTACTATCTTGTTAGACTCATGCTAGACTATAGAGAATCCAAGAGATATAATATAAAAGATACCCTTTCTTTTTTTTACAGAAAAAAAACACATTTTCATTACATTAAATTATTTTTGGTATGGTGGAGGTAAAATCAATATAAGCTAATTTATTACTTAAAACATTTACTGCTGCTTGGTAGAAAATACTCTATATTCTTAGTTTGCATGATTTATTTTTTAACAGACAAAATAACGAACATTTAACTTCCGTAAAGTAGTGAATCGATTCATTTTCTACTGTTTTCACTTCCTCCCCCTCCCCCTGCAAGATATGGTGATGACTTATTTAGTTATTTTGAGCTATTTTACTAACACTTTGTCAGAATTTTGCTTATGCAAATATTTATTAAATTACAAATTAGTTAAGTTCCTTGTTGTAATAGTCAAGCCTGGAGGCTTTTTGTTGCAATAACTAATTGCAATATTTAATTGGGTCCTATGTTGATTTCTCATCTGTTTATACACTTGAGAAAAAATGTTTTTCAAAAGTCAGGATTTCATTTTCTTTTGACTATGTTATATAGTTTTAAAACAAATACAAAATAATAATAAAAATAGTAAAAGTATTTACCTAATGCAAAATTTGTCGAAATAACTTCATGTAAAGACATGAAGTTAAAGAGTCAGCAAGATTTCTAGGATTGAAAGCAAAGCAAACTGCTCTTGCCATGTTTAGGTTTTAAAATAAAGGAGAAAAAAAGAATAGGAGAAAAGAAAACACTGAAAGAAAAAGAAAAAAGATTAAATAAAAGAGAGATTTAAAAAATAAAAGTTATATGAGCTGAAAAGTGAAGTAATTTACAACATATTTCTATAGTGGCAAATTGTTAATACATTCACACCACAAACTGCCCTTACCTTATCCCAATTCAAACCACTTTGCTAAAAAAATTTTAGAACTAAAATTAATAGTTTATTTATATTTCTATTTTAGCAGTTCATGTCACTTTCAAATATTATATTTACTTATTGGTCCCTTCTAATTCATAAACTTTTTTAAAAGATAAAATAATTTTAATGCCTAGTACATTGCATTTATACTAGTGCTGATAAATGGTAATTTATTGAATGATTTACAGTGCCAACTGCAACATATAAGACAAGTAATATGATTAAAATGTAATCATTTTGGGTTTTTTATCTTTCAACATGAATACTGACTTAAGAGATAATATCATTCAATAACTGTAATAGTGGCATAATCCATATAGTGACATTAGTAGACAATTTTAGTAGTATGTAAAGAGGTACCGAGAGGTAAAATATAATGGCCACGGTCTCATAACTAGGTGAAATACAAAAGCTAAAAATTCATGATCCCTTTGGGAAAAAATAAGCAATGAGTAGTGTTTTAATAGAAATGTTCTGCCATAATATTATTAATTAATTTAAAAAGCATAACACCTATTTAAGGAAATTATATATTATTGGAGAGATAATAATAATTCCAAGGTATCTATTGTTAGCTTGTGTATAAATCATGGTTATTCTTTATTAAAAATGCAAAGTAGATGTAAAATTTAAGAATCACTAATTTATATGAAGTGATTAATTACATAAAACTGTTACATGGTAGATAATTCTCTAATTTTTAGATCTGCATAGAAACTAATAGTATTATCTAGTGAGTAGTAGTTTGAAGTTTCATTTTGTAAAAGGGATAATAGCTTTATCTTAAGTGCCAATACCATATCATTGCTTTTCTATTTATATCTTTACCTCAAATAATCATATCTATCTTACACATTTATAATTTATTTTTTGTTGTTGATCATTTAAGATTTTTATTGGTGAACACTTCAGGCATTTTTTTGAAATCCAGAAAGGTCATATTTATGCCCTATAACTAAAGACAAAACCAAAATAATTCCCCTAATCAAACTTTAATATTATTTAAGTAACTCTCAATCAATAACTGACTGCCAGAAAAAATTCTATACTTTTTAAAGAAAGATAACACAAATCAATTCAGTATAATACACTTTTAGAAAAAAAAAATCCAGCAAATTAAAAAAATAATAATAATAAAGTGCCTCGTAATCAAGGGAAAAAAAATCATTACAAAGAGACACCACAGGTAATCCATATAGTGACATTAGTAGTGAAGAACATTAAACTAGCTACATATAGTCAATATCTTTTAGAAACAAATGGACAAAATGAATGAAAAGATGGACAATTTTGGCAAGAAAATAGAAAAACTGAAGAGGAGCCAACTGAAAATTTTGTAGCTAAAAAATGAAATATCTCTAATGAAGGGTTCACTGAAAGTTTAACAGCAAGCAGGACAAAAAAAATTATCCAAGTTACAAATTATAATAATTAAGGCACATAAAGAAATAAAGAATGAAAATTAATAGCCTAAGACCAGTGGGACAATATCAGATAGTGCCGTATACATCATTAGTCCCAGAAGGAAATGGGAGAATGATGCAGAAATTAATTGAAGATATATTTTTTTTCCCACAAAACTGATGAAAATTATCAACCATATGTTCAAGACACTAAACACACACAAGACACTCACACATAAGCACATCAAAATCAAATTACTAAAACTAAAGATAATGAAAATAATCACAAAATCAAGAGAGAAGAAAATAAATGCAGAGAAGACAATAAATAAATATTACATATAGTATAACAAAAAATAAAAGATGATGTCACTTATCAGAACAATAGAATACAGAATACTAATGATTTACATTTTAAAACTGTTTTGACAGGGGGAAAAAGCTCTATCAGTCTATAATTCTATATCCAGTAAAAATACACCCTTATAAATTAAAACAAATTAGAAATATTTTCAACAAACAAAAGCTGAGATGATGCCAATAGTAGATGTTCACTATAGGAAATACTAACGAGAATTTCTTCTGGCTAAAGATAAATAATCACAGATAAAAGCCAACATTTGCAAAAAGGAATAAGAATCACTCAAAATGTTAAATATGTGAGTTAATATAAAAGAACCATAGCAAATATTATTAAAAGACTATTAACTATTTAAAGAAAGTATAATATGTATGGTGAGATTTATAACACATGCAGTAAGAAAATATAGTAGAAAGTATGTGGTAAATTGAATTATACTGCCATAAAGCTGTTTTATTATATGTGAAATGATATATTATTTTGAGGTAGACTTTGATAAATTAAAGACACATATTTTAATCTTTATAGAACACAGTTAAAATAACAATAATACAAAGAGGTGGAGCTAAGGCAATTGTGGAGAATAATTTAAAAATAAATATACACCTAAAGAATATAGTGAAATGAGAACAAATAAGCAAATAACAAACGGAAAACAAATACTAAAATGGAATACTTATATATCACACATTACATTAAATATAAACTGACTTAACAATCTAATTAAAAGAGTTTATCTAAATGGAAAAACAAAACAAAACAAAAAAGCCATTTGCAAGAGACCAAATTTTAATATAAAGAACACAGAAAGTTTAGAAAGAAAATGCTGAAAAAATATACTAGGCAAATGTTAATCATAAGAAAGTAAATGTTTATATTATTACCAGAAAAAAATAGAGTTCAAAACAAGATATTGTAGAGACAAAGAGGGAGATCATAATAAGATGATTAATTCATCAAAAAGATATAACAATTTAAAAGATGAATTTATCAAATAATATCACTTCAAAATATATGTAGCAGATAGTGACAAAACTGAAATAGGATAGTTGTATCATGAACTTTCTTCAGCCTCTTCTTATAAGATATAAATGCTTATCTATTCCATTTTGCTAAAATATTTAGTCTTTGGAGTAAAAATTAACATTTTTACTATTAATTTCCATTGATATTTTAATGCCAAGTAATGATTTTAGCGACTCCATATCCACTTTAAGAGAATAAGTATTTTTTTCTAACAAGACAATATGAATGTATCTATAAAATAGACCTTAAAGTTTTAAAAATCAAAAACTTATTTTAGGAAAAAAAAGTTCAGTATTATTTAAGTACCTTTGATGGAATAGAGAAATATCCATATGCTGCATAAAAACGGGAAACATTTTGCGTTAATTTCTTAGTGTGTCCCTATTTCTGGTGGAGTACTTAGCACATAATAAAAAAATTAATAAGTAATTCTTAAATAAATAAATAATTCACTGATTTAATAACCTTGACAACCTCAAACAATGTGATTTTTAGTGCCTAAGTATAGCTGTAAATGTATAATATGTAAATACAACAAATCACAAGAATATAAATTATGTTCTAAAGAAACAAAGTGTATTTTTAGCCTGAATTTATGCTTTAAAAAAAGCTTAATAACATGAAACACGAAAAAATAAAATAGTTATTGGTAATACACATAAAATTTATGCATAATTGAATTATATCCTATAGAGAGTTATATACCTAAAATGTAGCTCTTGAAAATATAATATTTAAGCTGCTATAACACTACAATATTTAAATTTGTGGCAGCACTAAGATGATATATGAACATATGCATATGAATTCTTGTGTGCATGTCTACACATATATATAAAATATAAGATAGCTATTCATCTGTGACTTTATTTAAATTTGTACCATAAAATTATTTCAAATTTTCCAAGGCCATTGGTATCAAGAATTTATCTCTAGTAACAGAGAACAGAAGTTTTCAAAATTTGAACTAAAAAGAGGCTTAAGATAATATATAATAAACAAAAAAAATGAATATGTGCTATTTTTCTAATTCATTGGCATAAGAGAGATTTTCCAATGTCCTATTCTTTACTTGCCACCCACAGCTAATTCAGATGTTTTGGGAAAAAAGTAAAATAAACTAAAAACATCTTGCCTTTCTTTATCTTATATACTTACAGCTCCCAGAATAGAATAACAAAATATTATTAGGACTCCATCAGAATATCTGTAGGATTTCTAGTGAGACTTAAGAAATGGGATATGTGAACAAAATGAAGATTAAAAAAGTTTAGGGGCAGATGAAACACTTTAGTAGCTCAGAAAATAGACAATAATATTCACTGAACAGAATGTTATTACAGTTGGATATTGAGACCTTTTTATGGAGTTATTTCAGGTGATAATAAAGTTTCAGAAGGGAAAAAAATGGACTCTGAAACCAGATTGCTGTGTTTCAAATCCTGACTCCTTTATTAATTAGCTCTATGACCTTAGGCAACTCACACACTATATCTGTAATTCAGTGATGTTACTTACTTTGTGAGTTAGTTTTGAGAGTTCAATAAGTGAGTCCACATCCAAAATCACTTACCTGAAACCTTCAGGACCAGAGGTGTTTTAAAAATTTTTTTTTCAGTTTTAGAAAGTTAAAATGACATTTACACTGAAATATGATTTATAACATTTTTTTAGTGAAAGTTGCCTACATTTACATCAAGTGAGATTAACAAAGACTATGAATTACCTCTAAAATCAGCTTTCACAGCAAACAGGTTCACACCAAACATGAAAAAAACATTCTGTTTTCAGGGCTTTATGGAATTCAGAACTGCAGAAAATGAATCTGTATATCAAAAGCACATAGAATCAACCATGCCTATAAAATGAATTCATTTTTCATAAAAAGAAATATGTTAACCTACTATACTATGTACAGATTAGGTCACATTAGGAGTATTGTGCCTAGTTCTAGATTTTTTTTATTTTCTGTGTAGCATGACACACTAGTAAATGCCACATACGATATTTTTATGAGATCTCAGCTAAACAAGAGAAGCACAGGTGTATTCATTCATTGTGTGCTCATGAAGTAGAACCAGCAATAGAGGTGACATAACACTAGACTTAAATTAATATAAGAAAGTAATGACGTTAATACTATAGACTGTTTCACCAATCAATGTGCCTCTTTCAGTGACTGAATGACCATCAAAGATTTTGATTATTGACAAGGTGCTTGGTTATGAGAAGTGAGTTTAGCTCTCAGATTCCCCAGGCTGCAAATAGTCTATAGCTTAGTAATAAACTACTATGTGATTTAATTTACTTTTTAATTACCAATCTCTAAAACATTTCATTGAAACACTGCAAATATGTGCAAAGTGTGTACATATTTCACATATGCATAAAGACAGATAATTTAAAGCTGTCAATTTATAAAAATTAAACTAAAGCTAGTTTCTACATTTTTTTTTTTGAGTGGGGGGAGAGAAAAGAGAAGAATGCAGATTAAATAGTTTTCTTAAATATGAGATGATGCTGTTTTGGCATAACTTCTCTACATGTTCAGCTATTTTTGGCCAGTATTGATTTATTAGGGCAATAAATACCTAAAACAATTATTTTGACCTCACTGTGAATATTAAGATTCCTGAGAAATGTAAATGCTAAACCTCCAGTGAGATCTCTGTGGGAGAAATAAAGTGAATTTTCTTTAACGAAGTAAGGCACTGCTGGAACTTATTTTCTGTCAACCTGACTGAATGTGTTAAGTAAAATTTAGTGAATAAGGTACAGAAAATAGCGGGTGGTTGAAAATTGATTCAAATAAAGAATGTTAACACTTAAAACATGTTCAGTTAATTAAAGTAGATTTTGTTAATATTTGTAACCATTCAAACATGAAATTCTTGCCAAATACAGTTTGCCTTTTCTGCTGCTGAAAGAATTCAAAAAATAAAGTAGAAAATTCTTAAAAAGGAGACTATTCATGCAGTACAATTTAGAATAGCCAAGATATGGAAGCAACCTAAATGCCCACCAACAAACAATTGTTTTTTTTTTTTTAAAAAAAAAGACATGGTTTATATATACAAGGAAATATTACTCAGTCATTTAAAAAAATGAAATCCTATCTTTTGCAGTGACATGGATGGACCTAGAGGTTACTATGCTGAGCGAAATAAGTCAGACAGAAAAAGATAAATACCATGATTTTACTTATATGCAGAATCTAAAGGACAAAAAGATTTCATTTATATGTGAAATTTTAGAAACAGAAAAAAAGTCTAAGAACAAACTAATCAAAAACAGACTCACAAATATAGTAGGCAATTTAATTTGGTGATGAATAGAGGGGTGGGGAGTTGGAAGGCTGGGAGAATTCGGTGAAGGGTTAAAGAAGTACAAATTAGTAGTTGATAGATAGTCACGGGGATGGGGAGCACGGCAGAGGGAATGCAGTCACCATAATATGATGGCTAAGTGAAGAATCAGGGAAGGGAGGGCGCAATTGGGGGGATCGTTTTATGAACTATTTAGATGTCTAACCAATGTACTATATATTTGAAACTAATTTAAATAAATGATTTTTTTTAAAATAGGAGGCTAGATGGACATTATTTTTTTATAACATCGGATTCTTAAAGAGATTCTAGAAAATTAATACTCATTATATCTATCACGAAATTTGTGCCTAACTATTTGAAACCTGTTTTGTGAGAGGAGCTTAAATGTCTTTTGTTGTTTTTGTTGTTATTATTTCTCAAAAGAATAATAATGAATGTCTTTGTTTTATTCACCAGATAACATGACACCAGCAGATAAACATTATTAGAAAAGTAACTATTCCCTGCCTCCTAAATTCTTTATGAAGAACAGGTAATGATTGCCAAGCTCACTAAGAGATTCAAATATTTAGTAAAATTTCCTCTAAATGTACATTTTAATTTGAGCATTCAATTCCTATTTTCCTTTTTCCTCATGAGATAGGAGAATGAAAAGTGAGCTTCCATGGATCTGACTATAAAACAATACATTATTTTTGTGGAAATCATGCTGCAAATCCTGTGGTAAAAAGTGTGAACTGCTCTACAAACTCATTTATAATATCCATAAGTCAACAAATATAACTCATATAAAATCCAATGGAATGTCATATTAAAATAAAGTTGTATAACATTTACTTGTTTTCACTTTATCTCTCCCTATATACATAAAATAATCATACTGTTGTTAGATGATTTGGTTATACAAATAGGTAAGAAATTATTTCATACTTGTTTTGGTACCAAAGGGATGCCAGTCCCTTTTAAGTTTAGAGCCCTGGGGGGATGTCAAAATAGAGAAGCAGAAGAGAAAGCAGATGGTTTAGAATGAAATAATTTACCCACAAATCAAAT
Source organism: Macroglossus sobrinus (assembly GCA_004027375.1). NCBI lineage: Eukaryota > Metazoa > Chordata > Mammalia > Chiroptera > Pteropodidae > Macroglossus > Macroglossus sobrinus. The sequence continues at coordinate 36,504 of PVKZ01003377.1, forward strand.
GGGAAAAATAGAAAAATAAGTCTTTCCACAGCAGAGAACAAGAATCTTACTTCTGTTGGACAGCATCTTTATTATTTCTTAGAAAAAACTGCAATGATGAAAACTGTATAATGGCATCACTGTGTAAATGGTGATATTTCAAAAAGAAAAACAGAAATGTCAGTTAGCATAAGATGATGGTCAACATAAGGTGCTTCGTGTACTTTTTTTAGAGTAATACAATGATAAGATATTAAACTATACATACATATATTTAATTATTGTTAATTATGCAAATGACACAGCACTGTATTTTCAAAATTAAAAATCAAAAGTCTAATAAACTACATATTATAGAGTTTGTTTAAAATTAATTGCACGTCTATTAACAAAATCAACATTCATAATGGCAATATCCATCATTTTCTCATTTGTATAACAAATGAACATATTGCCAATTCTATAAGTTCCGGAATAATTTCCTATTTCAATTTTTTTCACCCAAGCCTAGTACGATATGGAATAACTACTTCTAACTTAGGCTACTTTATCCTTGTGACTATTTTTCTTGTGTTTTGATGTAAAGGCAATTTAAGAATTTAAGGATATTTTTGTTAAATTTTTATAACAAAGTGGTAATTTCTCCGTTTGTTGAATACATCGTGTTCAAGGAGGGCAATTGATGGTCTTCACCTCTCTATGCTTGTAATGTTACGTTGTCAGTTTTATGCAAATTTTGGTAAGCTTCATTTTATATATCTAAAAAGTAGTAGAGGAATAGCTTTAAATTTTTTTTTTTTTTTTTTTTTTTTTTTTTAGTTTATGCTGACAACTATTTGTTAGCAAATAATTGTGGTACTTAAAATTTTATTGCCAAGAGATTTTGTGTTTTTATGAATCACTTCTGGGAATAACAATGCTGTGTTTATTATGAGAATAACACTGTTGGGGCAAAACTTACCCTTTAAATAAACAAGTCAGTAAAACATGGGAATTTATGATTTACCAAGATGTCAAACTAGGTTAACTATTAACTAAAATTAAAAGAGAATAACTTTTAGTGAAGTCCTTTTATTATTTCTCTTTCTTGCATGCTGTTTCTCTTATTTTTTCTCTGAAATTATTTCTTCAGTCAAACTTCAGTCAAAACAGGATTTGGAGACAGATAGATGATAGACAGACAGGCAGAGGCAGGCAGATAAGCAAGCAAGTAGAGACTTGGGGAAAGATTATGCTTTTTTTTTTTCTTCCAATTTTCAGTTACCAGATTAACAGGGGAGAGTAGCTGCACTCACCTGATTTTACAATTTTGCTATTTCCATTTCCCTTAAACTTTTTGTTACTCATTTCATGGCTTTGTTTATGTGGTATCAGTCATGCTTTTCTTTCTTTCTTTTTTTGTAAAATACTTTTTATTTTTTTATAGCTCAGCTCAGGCATAGCTCTTCCAGAAAGTCTGAGAACAGTAGAGCTGAGTGACTTGCATGTACATCACACTCTATGTGCATCAATCCTGCCACGATCTTTCCAAATGACATTATCTCTTTGGAAATGTCTTATAGAAAAGGAGTGTATCTTCTTTATCTTTGAGACACATGTCCCCAGGAGCACTTGAAATAGCACGTACTTAATATAGACACTGAAATCACTGGTTTTATCTCATTGCCTTGCAATTTACAAATATTTATTTTAAAATTTATTGATAGATTTTAAAATATCTTGTGTTCTTTTGTTATAGGTGATTTTGTGTTCAATTACAAAATTTCAATTAAGTATGTGTAAAAGTTTTGATGCTCTATTTCATTTTTAAAATTTTTTTGCATGATGATGCTTTATTTTAATGCTAATGAATTTAAAATCATTAAAAATGATTCAAAAGGAATGATAAAGTATGAAAGTACTAATATAAATGGCAGTTGAATGACTAAAACACTTTTGGAAAAAATATAATTAAGCACTAATTCATTCTCTGCACAAAAACAAATTCAAAATAAATGTTTTGTTTTTTTTTTTAAGAATTGATCTACCATATGATCCAGCAATTCCTCCACTGCGTATCTGCCCCAAAGACTTGAAAATCCATTTCCGAAAAGATATTTGCATACCGATGTTCATAGCAGCACTATTCACAGTGGCCAGAACATGGAAGCAACTGAAGTGACCTACAATAGATGATTGGCTAAAGAAGCTGTGGTACATATATACAATGAAATATTACTCAGCCAGAAGAAGAGATGAAATACTATTTGTGACAATCTGGATAGACCTTGAGATAATCATGTTAAGCGAAATAGGCCAGACTGAAAAAGTTGAAAATCACATGATATCACTTATATGTGGGATATAAACCTAAAAGCAACAAATGAAGAGGACAAACAGAGTCTTAAGACAGGGACAATAGACTAGTGGTTACCAGAGGGTAGGGACGGGGGGAAGATGGAAAAGGTAGACAGGGTAAAAGGTGTTAAATATAAGAGGTTGGAGGAGGGTGAGGTGGGCAAAGGGGATCAAATATATGGTAGCTGAAGGAAACTGGACTCTGGGTGATAATCACACAATAGAAAGAATAGATCTCAAATGATAATGTACACCCGAAAATTATATAATTGTATTAACTGATGTTACCTCAAAAAACTTTTAAAAAATGTTTTTTTTAGTTAGATAACAAATGTATTAAAAACAGAAAAATACATGGGTGAATATTTATCTAGTTTTCTACAAAAATATTTCAAAATATAAAATTAATATAAAGTTATGTGGACAAAGCAGATAAAAATATTTATCAGTATAAAATATTACGTGTCCCAAATCATCATAGCTAATGTTAAAAATTAAATTACCTGGAATAAAATATTTGCATCATACATAATTACTACTCTTATTTTATTAATTTTTTATAAACAGATTAAAATATATAAACATCATATAAAAATAATATATAAAAGGACAGGTCACCAAAGATAGACATTCTATTAACAATAAAAAGGGATTGGGTAGATCATATGTTATAGCTAATTGATGAAAGACTATGAAAACAAAAGAAATGTGACTTATCTTTTAAAATGTTACAGTAAGCAGATGGTAAAAGAAAATATATAGGGTAATTCTAATTTGTACCTGTGTGTATTTAAGCATTTACATACTTAAACTGCTAATAGTTATTAATGAGGATGATATTAAAGATTTTAATTTTCAATTTTTTTCATGTCTTTATTTTTAAACTTTCCACAATATTTATAATAAGAAAAATATAGAATTAAGAGCACATTTTAAATATAAAAGTTCTTATTCTTTATAACATCTTATTTCATCTAAATGTCATTAGACACTTGGTTAAGGCATTAACGTTTACTTTCTGACAATAACCATAATTTTTTAATGCTATTTAAGCAATTGAAACACTTTGGTAAAAATACTAATGTCATCTGTGTCTACCTAACTCATTATTTTCATTATTTTAATATAACCTTGTTAATGAAGTACACAGAAACTTTTAGAAACTTCTCAAAGCCAAGAAGATAATATTTCCAGAACAAAAAAGAATCACATCCAGAATTTGCCATTTTACTTAAGGACTGAAAGTCATAGAGTCAAAGATAAAATGCCTAACACAAGGATGAGAAATGCAGTTTGGGTAAACAAGACATCCTTCGGGTTATTTTAAAATTCAGAATTAGTTATATTACTTTCTTGCTTGTGTGACATTTTAACGTCCCCTTTCACTAGCCAGTTTTTGAAAAACTTGTTTCAACAATGTTCAGCTAGATAATAGGTCCCTTAGCAAGTAAAAATGAAGTGGTACAAATATTAAAAGCATTCTGTGCCCTTTGAAAATATTATGAAAGTTACTGCACAGATGGGCTGAAAGTTTAATTACCTCAAACGAAGAGTGTCAGAGTCATCATTGCTCCTGCAACAACTGGAGATTTAGGAACCAAAACAACCATCAGGAAATTACTCTGAGAGTATAAATCAAACACACCGAAGAAACAGCTGCCATTCCACTCACGCCACCCAGACATGAGAATTGCGGGGCTTGAAATAACATGGAGATGCCACATTGGCTTTTTTTTTTTTAATTTGACATTTTCTAGGCATTTTTCAAATGTGCGAGACTGCGAAAAAATATATGAAATAGAGTAAGATGCACAAAGTAAAATAACACGAGTTCAATTTCATGTATTTTTGGTATGATTTTATGTGTAAAGTTTACAGTTCTATCACAAAATATGAAATTTTATTTTGGGCGCACTTTTATTTCAGAGATAAGACAACTAATATTATTTATATAGAATTACTAAGCTTTCTTTAACTGAAAATGGTATGCTATTTAGGTTGTTATAAATAATTTTTATTAATGTTGTATACTCTATCATGTATAAATGGTGATATGAAATTGAGTTTTAGCAACAAGATGTCAGAAAAATCAACTAAACAAAGATAAATTTTTCAGAGTAAATATTCATTTCTCTACATCAAAGGAGAGTAAATACATAAGAAAATAATAAGAACACTTAAAAATTGCTCTTAAAACAATCCATAGGTCATATGTCCTACAGTGGCATCTTGCCATTCTCGGCATTTTCTATTTCTGACAAGGTTTTGGCTGAAATTTATTGAGACTGACTTATTATTACCACTGATGGTAAACTATGCATTTGAAGAAGCACAATATAGTCCAAAACTGTAAAAACATAATATGTTCTTTCACATTTCAGAGCAAGTTTTCAAAGAAAGAACACCACATATTCTGAACAATATTAGGAGGTTCATGACATTATAAAGATCTATATCATTAATATCATCAATTTCTGAGAAGGATTGCAATTGTGGTGACTCGAATCCAAATGTGCTGGATTACCAACTAGATTACCGATAACTCATTTTTTACCTCCCAAACATGCATTTAATACATGCCAAGTCTTACTTGAGATTTTGGGAAGTGTGAATACAATTGGGAACATAGTTACATATATAGAGAGTAGTTACTAATAAATAGCTAGTATCTTCTGTAATTTAAAAATGTATGTGAGCCCCTATGACCACAAAATTTCTGAAACTTTGTATACAAGAGAATATGCAGAACATCATAAAGTATTTTTCAAGTCAATTAAAGATTTTGAAAGTATTATAATGACAACATTTTTGAAATGATTATTGAATCTTAAAATTTTATCATGATCTAATAGAATCTCATCTCAATGAGTCAAAAAAAATAAATTTTAGAAAATGTTTCTTTCAACCAATTAACTTGGATTAGAGATTTTTAGTGATGACATTATGTTAGATATATGGATCTAAGAATGGCAATAGAATAGATTTAGAATGCTAAAAAGACACTGAGTTCTATAAACTTTAAGCAAATAAAGAATGCAGATATATAATTAATGCGCATCTTGCATGGCATAGCACCCTGTTATTTTTCTGTCCTTATGATCTATCACCTGACTCAACTCTAGGCATACGGGACAGCTCTTCTTCCAATGCAAAATAGGCGATCCTGCCTCAGAGCCTTTGCACATGCTTATCCCTGCCTGGGATCGTCTTCTCCAGTTAGATACGTACTTTATGTCCACGTTTCTTCAGTTCTTGGCTCTATATCATCTTTTCAAAGAGGCCTTCTCTAGCCAATGTATATAAATTTCACCTCCCCATCCTGATCCCTGCAAACTTACTCTCCACTTTTCTTGTTTTATTTGTGTCTTTTTTAACACTGTGTATCTAACATCCTATAGTATGTATAGATGTTACCTAATTTTTCAGCTGTTTTCATCACTGAAATATAAATTTAGGTGTGGAGTTTCCCATTTATCTTGTTTGTTATATTTCAGGCCTCTGATAATATTTATTGCATGAATAAATGAAAGAATGGACTGAAATACAATGCAAGTGAATGAAGTAATGAAAAAAATTGATCCAAAGAATACATATTCTATTTTTTTTTCAAAATGATAAAATGCAATCAGCTAATGTTCCTTTTCAGACTTAGAATTCTATGATCTTATAAGGCACATATTTTAAAAAGCAAGAAGAAAGAAAGAAAGAAAGAAAGAAAGAAAGAAAGAAAGAAAGAAAGAAAGAAAGAAAAAGAAAAAACTATTTTATACACACAGACACTAATTTTGTATTATTTCGCTATAAAGGAATTAACATTCTCAACAATATAAAGTGTGTGGAACAGGGAGAGGCAAATATATATATCTGGAAAAGAAAGGATTAAAAAGGCTGGCCTTTGATCTATTTCTCTCCCAGTCACTGGTGCAATACTTCAGGGAAAGAAAGAAAACAAATCATCTTGTCTAATAACTGTGTAAGCATGACGGTATTTAGATCTTTTGTAAATAGACTAATTCTTACTAGGAGGAAAGTCCTTACACATGAAATGCACTTAGCATGATATGATCCTGGCTTAGAATTATTTATGATAACCTAATATATAATCTATGAATTTATGAGTTATGGTTCCCCAGACAATGTCTCATAAGTTATACAACCATCTGTGTTATAAAATAGAAATATCAGCAATGTAAACACTTGCTGTATGAGGCGACCACAACTCTCATTTAGAGAAAACATCTATTACTTAGACCAGAGAAAGAATGTTGGATGCAGAAAGGAGTAACATAAAGTGCTATGAAGAACATTCCCGATGCTCACTGTTTCCCTTGGACCATTTGTCTGCTAGTTTCCCTGAAAGTATTAATAATGTCTGATAACTCGGCATCAAACAGCTATACTGACTTCCAGAGGCTGATGCTGGAGTATAGTTCAAAAGGACTTTTTAGGTATAAAAAGCTTGAAATTAGGAGACCTGGAATTCCAGTTTATTTCAAACCTGAATATCTTGAGGAACTTATTCAACAACTCTCAGCCTAGGATTTTTTATTTGTAAAATAAAGATAAACTTCAAAGGTTTGAGATAAGACATAAAAATGCAATGCATTTCAAGTATCAGTTGCCAAGTAAATAGTGGGCATATAATTTTATGTGTGCATATGTTAGACTCCTGCCTTTTATAGAACTGAAAGACAGACTTATCAGAAGTCTCACCTACTATCTTCAGCTTTTTATTTATCATTAATGTGGAATAATTATTGGACAAATCTGATCCATGGGTGAAATAGAATGCAAATAAGATGTAATTTCATTAATCTGTGATACTTTGAAGATAAATATATTAAATTTATTAATCATCAACTCTGTGGCTGGCAATGCAGTAGGTGCTTTCTATATATCATTTTATCTAATTCCCAGAGCAACTTTCTGATGTATTGTAATCCTCATTTATAGAAGAGAAAACAGAAGTTCAAAGAGGTTACATATGAAAATTGAGGATTGATAAATATTGTACATCTGTCTCTGCCTTCAGTGCCTAAGACAAGGACTTGAACTTAATAGTTCGATTTAATACATTATATAAGCAAGGCCTAACAATTAGTTTGTGATAAGACAGAAAGGAAATCATAGATATGAAGCTGGAGACAGAAGGAAGACAGCCGAAGTGGCAAGTCACTGAAACAGGCTAAACTCCTCGAGGGCGTAATTGATTCTAAGTTAGACTCTGTGCAGTTTTTCAAAGTAAAGCAAAAACCACAAATAACAAGCCTAGCAAATATCAGTTACACTTGCACATAAAATGTCAGCATTTCTCAATTTACAAAGGAAGAAAGACCAGTCAAGATGTTTTTCTCTTGTGACTAGACTTTCACAGTTTGCAATATAAAGCATGATGCTATGTGCATCGCATACTTGGATAACTCAGACCATATACAATGTATCCCTGGAAATTCAAACGATGAAATAAAAACAAAAAATAATTTTCACTATTTTATTTATAATTTAATTATTTGGAAGAGTTTCACAATTCTGCTATATTTTGGTATCTTCTTATTTTTTATTTCTTTGAAGATTCCAGAAATTAAAATTGTTTTTAAGTTATTTTCATTTCAAAATGATATAGAGTGGTGTCAAATGGCACCTGTTGTCACTGAGCTTCTATCTTTTTCTTGCTAGAGTTAACAGTTTAATTGTTCTCATTTAAACATTTACATTCAATTCAATATAGTTTTAAGGAAAAACTACTCTAAATGAAACTCTCTATAGAGTTCACTTTCTTGAAACCATCTATTCTGCAGTCGTGCAGCAACTTCCCAACTTTTCACCTTAAATATCATGAGAGGAGAAAAAAATGTCTTGAACAAATGTCTTTCCTCAAATGGGAGGAAGTGACATTGCCAGTGAATAGAGGTGCTGCCTCTTATCTGTCTGTGCTTAACAACCTCTCTCACTGGTCCCCATTCAGCTGCCACTTAGCACAAAGACAAGTCTGCATGTCATTTAACAGGTCTGCATTAATACATCTAACCAATCAATGGCTTCTACCCATTCTGCAAGGACACCAGCCTGTTACCGTTACTAGACACTGTCAACAGAAAATGACACCAGAGTCACGAAAGGCAAAGTGATGTCAGTTTAATCAGAGAGCAGACAAAGAGGCAAACAATGCTACCTAGGCAAGAAGTGTAACAAGGAGACTCAGAGGTTGGCATAAGCCACTTTTGGCAGGTCCCAGTGAAACAGGCTTGAAATTCAATGATATAAAATCCAATAGAATGACATAGACAATCAGAACTGTTTCCCCCTGTTCAATTAAAATTGGTGATTGCTGTTAGCAGAAGGAAAAATCTGTAACAAAATATTGGAAGAAAGTGCAACTTGAATAGATTTCATAGAAAATTGAACTATTTTCCCATTCTAAGAGAAGCCCATTAACCTAAATTATATTATTTTAAAATTTGTTTAATCAATTACTTCAGTTTTCTTTCCATGGAAAATTAAATAGACATTTTACAAAGTCTTATTATATTAAGCCAACGGCTTTGAATTGGTATATGTATACCCTGACAAGATAGCTGTTCACATTAAGTAGTGATAATAATGATGGATTTGCACAATTATGCATGTGGAATAGGCCTCAGAGATTATCTGGCCCAACCCGCTCATTTTACAGATGAGAGAATTGAAGCTGAGACAGGACGAGCGAAATGCCCCAGAGCACGATGGTGAAGCCGGGGTTCCTGGCTCTTAGTCCAGCTCTTTTCCCCTAACACTGTTTAAGGTGCATGTTTTACCATAGCAATGCAATTTTTATCTTTAAAAAAGATAGCATTTCATTAATTTTTCATACACGTATAATGCACGTATCGTGAAGCAGTAAAAAAGGAATAATTTGGCTTGTTACTTCAAACAGAACATTCATAAACAATAAAGTATCGTTTTACTGACCCCGTAAACCTTGTAAAATTCTTCTTCCAACCACCTGAAAATACTTGAGATTGTGCAGTGACCTTAAAAAACACTAGAGATAAGTGCCAAAACCAGGCCAATAAGAGCTGGCTGAGAGCAGCAGATTTTCTGGCAAAATGTCAGGGATGCCACATCCTGATCCCCCACTGCACTAATCTGAATTATCTGGCTGGCTCATCACCCAGTTTTCACAGGTCTCAATATTTTGGACTCATCTCTGACATAGTTCTCACTTCTTCTTCACGGAGAAGTCCAGTGCTGACTGTGCTGCCCACTTGAGACACCACTTACAGCCAAGTCTGGCTCATCCATTCTTCCAATTCGAGTTCTCCCCGTTCAATTTCTGTAAAGTCCCGTGGCTCTGGGCTGGTTTATGCATATGGAGAGCCAGGTGGAAAAGCCTTTTCCCATGGACACATGGAACAGCTCTCTGCCTTGAGCTAACATCTTTTCCTGGTAGCTAAAATTAAAATTTGGTTTCAAAACTTATTCATCCTTTGTTATCTAAAGAGAGCTACCTCATTCTTTAAAAAAAAAAAATCTATGTTTCTTTTGGATAACTATAAAATAAGTCAAAGATTCTCTGCCTCTGCCTCCAATGCTGGCATAAGCACATAAGGGTCATTCATGGCACAAAGTAGTGTTACTACTTGTGAAGAATGTGTTGGCATCTGCTCTGCTACAGAAAACTGTTTCTTCACATTTTCAAAATTCGAAGTGATAAATATTTAATACGTTTATTCAAACTTTGCATAACTTCCTGTAAGATTCTAATAAGGGATGTCCTCCTCTCCTCCCTGTGCCTCACTACGGGCCTCCCCGGTTTAGAGTGGAAATAAGCACATGGTACTATAATTTTTTCTCCTTTTCTTCATCTCTCCACCTTTTTACCTCTTCCAGATCAGGTCATTTTTACCATAGAGCAATTTCCTCTCATATATTCTCATATATTCTTCCTCCCAACTTCCTTTGTTAACACCCACTCTTTGTACCCTTAGCTCACGGAAGTCTGCCTTCTATTTATCTTCTTAATTTCATGATTAAACACGCATGGAGAGAGCATTATAATTATTAAGGCTAATAAGTATAAAAATAGTGTTAGGTTTTTTTTTTAAGACTATACTCTTTCTTGATATTAGGAAGAATAATCATTGAGTAATAACTTCTGGAGTTCGTTAATATTTCTGAAATTGTGGCAAAATTACTCCCTATTTCTGCTTCAATTCTATAATCATCCAGATTTTAAAAATTGATTACTCATATGAATTGTCATTTTGCTTTGTTTAGTAATAATATTGAAATAATAATAATCTTTTTGCTAAAATTATACAGCTATACATTTTAGGTTAAACATAAACCTCAGATGTAATAAATGCAATAAATTCTAAATAACCAACTTAGTTTCTGAAACCCACCACTTTTTAAATTGAGAATAGTCTGTAAAGGGCAATTTTTTTTTTTTTTTTTTCAAAAACAATGTGGAACAAAGGCATTTTAAGATATTGGCTATGGAAGCAACTCAAAGATTGATTGGCAATCAAAGCATAAAGAAAATGTGGTACAAACTTATGATGGAATACTCTTCAGCCTTAAACAGAAGGAAACGCTACCACCTGCAGTCAAATGGCTTGACCTGAAGGACACTACGCTGAGTGTGACGAGACAGTCATAGAAGAATAAATATCGCTTTATTCCACTTCCATGAGGTATTTAAAATAGTCAGATTTATAGAAGCAAAGACAGAATGTTGGCTGCCAGGAATGAGGAGAGGAAAAACTGGAAGGTTGTTCAGTGGGTCTAATGTTAGAGCTATGCTGGCTGAATATGTTCTAGGAGATCTGCTGTGAATCAACCACCTAGAATTCATGATATAGTGTTATACGCTTAAGATTTTATTAAAAGGGTAGATCTCATGTTAAGTGTACTTACCACCACCATTTCCCAAATGAAAAGGACACAGGAAACTTTTGGAGGTGGTAGATATGTTTATTATCTTGACTGTAGTGATGTTATCACAGGTGTATTCACATGTATGTCCAAACTCATAAAACTGTATACTTTAAATGCATGCAGATATTTGGGTATCAGTTACCTATCAGTAAAGCTGAAAAATAAAGGTGCTTATCAGGCTATGGCAAGTCACAATGAGTTAAATTTTTATCAGTAAATAAGCTATAAACTGATGACTTTTTTGTTAGAATAGGATGGAGGTTAAGAGTGTGAGGTCTAAAGTCAGACTAGCTGAATTCAAAACCTAGTTCCCTTCTTAACTACCATAAATTGCTAACTTGTTCTCTTTCTCTCTTCCTTAATCTATAAAATGAAGACAATAATAATACCTCCCTCCTCGAGTTGTTATAAAGGATAAAAGAGATAATATACATTAAGCATTTGGAACCACGCCTGGCATCCACTAAGGGTTAGCAACTGTAATTATACTAATGAATAATGATACTCTCTAGCATCTAAAGGGCTGCTCTGATTTCAGTGATGTTTCCTTTCTTCTGTGCTCCTGATGCCACTCTACACAAGGAAATTGTGATAATTATTCAGTTTCTGATACATGAAAAGACATGTACTGGTTACCTGATTCCTTTACTGGATTAGAGAATAGTACTTTTAGCTCCTGCAAAAAATTATAGTCTTTCATATTAGTTATTTGAATCTAAAAAGATATATACTCATCAAAAAATATATAGTAAATCATTTCTATTTAGACTTAATTAATAACTTAAATTTTCCAGGCCTCAGGTTTGTCAGTTCTGCTTATCTCTGGATCATTCTATATTCTCTGGATCATTCTATATTCTCAACTCATCCATCAATTACAGTCTTATTATATCCATGTTTCAAAATCATGCAATGACTAATAGCCACAGGAAAAATATTCTTCTACAAATATATTTAATTTTACAGATAATCACATTGGATTTAGTCTATAGCAGTGTATTTCAAAATATGGTGTGCATATGAATAGTCCAGTTATCTTGTTGATACGTAGATCCCAGTTTAGTGTATCTTGAGAGGGGCCCAATATTCTCCATTTCTAATAAGTTCCTAGGTGATGCCAATTCTTCTGGTCAATGTCACACAAGAATCTATAGAATATTATTATGATCTATAATACAAAAAAATAAAAATGATAGGTCTAATTTTAATTTTTAGAGTGACTTTTAGGTTTTAGAGCCAATATTACTTAATTTCTAGTTTGCAGTTTTTTGATGCCACAGAAATTTGATCTGATGTTGCATTGTCTGCATATAAATTTAATTTTTCAAGTAATTCTAATTTTAGTATGACTATTCTAATGCTTTGCATGAATCCATCATTCTAGAAGATATTTTTCAAAAGAGAATATGAGAAATGATGTGACAATAAAAATCCAAACATATATTTTAAGTCAATGTCACCAAGTCTTGTCTTTCTATGACAAGCTTTAAAATTTAAAATACAGTTAGGTTTAAAAAAAAAATACCTTTAGTTTTTCTAGTAGTGTACACTCTAGTTCAGGAGCAGTCAAACCGCAAATCCTTTCTTTTATACAGCACTGGTATAGAGGTTGAAAAATGGCATACAATATTAAAAATATGACAAGAAGAGAAGAGAAGAGAGGAAAGAGAAATGTCAAATTGTAGAAGTACAGTTGAGGAGAAAAGAAACACGTTCTTGGTAAGGGTACAACATGTAGGACTTAGATACTGCCATACAAATGAATAAGGTATGAGAAAGATCTAACTTATAATTAATTAATTGAGCATATAAACTGTTTCTTTTTTCCTGACTCAACACATTGAAAATTTTTTAAAATATAAAAGTTTTGAAGAAAAAAAAGACACTCATCATTACTTCTCTGTAATCAAATCCTAAGAAAGGTATGAGAGAAATAGAAATGCAAGTGGATTGTTATAAAATTCTATTAGATATAACAGTGGGAGGGGATTAAATGATTACATCTCTTATTTTAAATTTTTTATTTAAAAATAATTTTAGATTTTTAGAAAATTCACAAGGGTAGTACAGAGATTTTATACATCTTTACTCATATTTCTCTAAAGTTACCATCTTACAAAACTATGATATATTTATCAAAACTAAGAAATTAGCATGGATACAATATTGTAAACTTTTTAAGTGTTCATCAGTTTTCCAATAATGTCATTTTTTTTTGTTCAGAATTCAGTCTAGTTTACTGTATTGTATTTATTCATTATGTTATTTTCACCTCCTTTATTCTGTTTCTTAATTATTTCTGTTTTTAATATCATTGACAATTTTGAAAAACACTAGTGAGGCATATTATAGATTGTCCTTCAATCTGGGTTTGTTTGTTATTAGATTGGGCTTAGAAAATTTTTAAAAGAACATCAGAAAGGTGAAATTACATCCTTGTTGCATCTCTTTAGGGGCACATGAAATCAACATGACTTATTACTGTTGATATTAAACTTGATCACTTGGTTAAGATAATTTCTGCATGACTTTTGTACTGTGAAGGTACTCTTTTTGTATTTCCACACTATAAACATGAATGAGTCACTAAATCTAGCCCCTTCTTAAAGGAGGAAATTAATTAAATTCCACCTCCTGGAGCCAGCATTATTATGATGGTTAGAGCCATAACCCATCAAAGATGTTCCTTTTTTAAACCCCAAAATTTATGAATATGTTTTTCTCTGACTATCTTCAAGATTTTCTCTGTCTTTTTTAAAGCAGTTTAAAGATGATATACCTGGATATGCATTTTTTAATTTATTCTGCTTGGATTTATCTGAGCTTCTTGGTGGTTAGAAGCTATCACTATTTTTGGAAATTATCAGAAATTATTTCTTCAAATAATCCTCCTACTTTATTCTTTCTTTTTCCTTCTGGATTTTCAAATTCCAGAAGGAAAAGGCTCATTTGGTATTATCTCACAGTTCCCTGATGCTCTGTTGTGTTTTCTTGTTTTCCATTAATTTTTCTCTTTGGCTTGCAATTTGGGTAACATTTACCAAACTGTCTTCATGTTCATTGATTCTTTCCTTAGCTATGTTTAGTCTGTAGATGAGCTCTTCAGAGACATCCTTTACTTCTGTTGCTATGTTACTGATTTCTAGCATTTCCAATTGAATTTTTCTTATAGTGTCCATCTTTGCCAAAATTATATGATATTGAATGTGTTTACATTTTTTCATTAAAACCTTTAACTATCAATTGTGGCTTTTTAACTTGTCTATCTGAAAGTTACAAGATTTCTGTCCTATATGAATCTTAATCTGATGGTTAATTTTCTTCAGACAGTGTCTTCTCCTACCTTTCTGTATGTACTATAATTATTTTTGGATGCCAGTATTGTATAGACACTGATGTATATCATTTTTATGTTTGCAGATGAGCATGCCTTCCTCTCTAGAAGGCCTTTAATTTGGCGGGGGGGGGGGTATATTAATTTGATTAGAAGCTGGTCTGGGTGTGTAGTATATTATAGCTATGCTTAAGCTTAGTGCACCAGAAGGTTGAAATTCTTCTAATGATCTTTATGTTTATGGTATTGACTATTTGCCAGAATTCATTTTTTTGTTTTTGCTTTTTGTCCCCCTTCTCCCTTTCTCTCTCTTTTTCTCCTTTATCTCTTTCTCTGCCCCCCACCCCACTTAATTTTGTCTTCCTTTGCTCCCCAGAGAGATTCTATGCCTTGCAGCTCTTTCAGCTGTATTCTACTGTCATTATTACCTGGTAGTTTTTAGTGTGGTGGGAGTGGTGGGTTGGTTGTGGTGGGGAATGCATTCTCCTGTTTGGATTATCTATTAGGCAATCTATTGAGCTAATTAGCCTTGATCTTGAACTTGGATCTCTAGGAATAGCTACACAAGTGTCATTGTTCCTCTTCCACTGTAGGCCTAGACCCAGCATGTGTTTCTGTCTCCTCACCACCTTCCGGGTAGAGCTCTTTTGTTCATGTTCTCCTTCTTCAGCTGCTGAGTGTCCACCTGGCCTTCCGTCTTCATTTTCTTTTTTATTACAGATCAAAGCTTTTGATCTTAGGTGATTTAAGGGAAATGGATCAATGGGACAATATCTTAAGGTTATAATTTTCATTTTCCTTCTTAAGAATTTTTTTTTTCTCTTTGAGAGAGATAAAGACTGGATCTGGACAGAGTTTCTGCAATGGTTGCTTTTTTCCTTGCCCAGCCAGTACTGTGTAAAAAGTTTTCTCAGGATTCTCCTTGATTGTCTCACTGATCCACGGGTGGCGTTCCTGAGAGAGAAGCCTGAAAGTGAATGGGAATCCATGTTTAAAAAGTATATTCTGCCTACAAATAACTTTTGTAGACATAGAATCCCATCTATGTCTGTGGCCCTCAGGTACCTTACATGCTCATGAGAGCTCATAGTTGAGGGTTTAGCAATTTATTAGAAATTTCTCACTGGATTGTCTTCCCTACTTACATGAGTTTTAGAGGCATCTGACCTGTTCAGGGAATTGCTTGGGTGTCTTTCTACCTCCTGGCACCATCCTCCGGTTTCAGATTTGTTTGCTCTGTGACCTCAGTACTTTTATGAGTTTCAGAAAACTATTAATTTGAAGTTTGTCCAACATTTTTACTTGTAAGGGTTAGCGGTACTCTTTTCAGTTTTTTAAATCTCTAAACTGATTATCTCCATTTAAATTTGAAAAATGATTAGCTTGCAAATGTTCTTTGATAGAGTTTGATCACTTCGTAATAAGTCAAAAAAAGTGATTCTAAAAGTCAGGCATAAATCAGAAATATTATTTTCTAAATTTCCCCAGCCTCTACCCCATTTGACAGGAAACAACAGAAACCTTATAGATATTATTTGAAAAAAATATAAAAGATGCATTTGTGAAATGCATTTGGAAAAATTATTGCTTTAACACAACTTTTCTTAAAGCAGATTTCCTTGTCTTTAATATATAAATGTGTCTGTTCAATCAACAATGGTATGTCTGTTTTCCAACTTATTTCAGAAAGAAATGTTTCTGTCTTCTTTGAGAAAGTCTGGGAAGTTATTTGTAGGCAGAATATACTTTTTAAACATCTGCTTAATTTAATTAAATAATATACAAAGTATGCCTGGCTGTCATGTTTATATATTGTGAAGCTTCATATCCACTTCTGTTTCAATGAATCTTCCTACTCTGAATAGATACGTGTGGTTCCAGGCAGGCCTTCTCAATGTGAAACAGCTGACACAACGCCTCTTTGGATTGGCCTACGGGTGGGGCCATAGGCTATGCCTGAAGTTGAATGAAGAGAATGGCCAAGAGATTAAAAGTGTTCTGTAATAAATAAGCAGAAAATATGACATTGAAAATTGGAAAGGCATAAGTTTTCTGCCTCATATTGAGCCATTTCATTGTCTTAGCTGGAACATCTGAGCTATTAATAAATGCTGTGGCTCCCTTTAAAAAACAAAACAAAACAATAGAGTACATTTTTAGGTTGACCATTTTCTTTAACATCTCTTAGCTGTGTAGTTGCAGTGAAGCTAATTGTTCCTGGGTTTTCATATGTGAAATGTGAGAAAAAAACACTATTTATTTTTAAGGAAGGCAGGAGATGTATATAGGTTAGACACTCTCATTTCACCTGTATAAGAAATTCACTTACAAAACTCGTTTTAAAGTTAGTCAACCAATGTTAAGAAATTGACAATGTTATAATAGCTTTAAAAAAAGTAATCATTCAATTCAGAAGACAACATTTTTTTTTCTGGAAGTCAAGAAGGCTTATAGTCAAGAGTTCCTTTCTCAAGGACCCCAGAACGTGAGAGATACTTCAGTAATGGCTAAGTGCTAGTTTTTCAAGGTTCAAAATTATTTTTATAGTCATTGATTTATTTAAAATTGTTTTCCTACAAAAGTCAGTTAAGTCAGTTGGCCAGGACAAAGAAAAAATTCAAAATCCAGATGATCACACTCTCTTCATTTCATTAAATCAGCTGTTTTCTGTAGGGGGAAAAAAAAGTCATAGGTTTTACTTTATGGTCACTTCAGAAGCATTTTGAGGATGTCACGTAGACATGGTCTCAGGAGAATTTCTTTCCTGGTGCAGGCAACCTTTGTAGTCTCCTGTGCAGTCTTACATTACTTTAAGAGTGTGTAACTTTTGAGTGAGAGATTCCCATGGCATGAAAAGCCTCGGTTGCCCTCAGGGGATTCGTCACACTTTATTTAGCTCAAGCATGGACTCAGAAACCTGGAAAATGTACTCTGCTTGGCAGCCCAGCACTTCTTGCAAGACATAAAGTTCAAGCTATCAAAGAACTTTTCAAGGTGACAATTATATAAAACAGTACATGACATTTACAACAAGATTTAGGTTCGGAAATGTATGCTAAGGGGTTTCCTTCCTGCTGGCATGTACCCTGCCTCCTCTCTCAAACATACTTAGGATAGAAAACAGTCTGGCTACACGTAAATTATTTGTTCTATGGCATACTCACTAAGGGAAGAGTTTTAACATTACAAGATAGAAACATGCGTTACCTTCTTGCTACCCTACCCGATAATGAGAAATCATTACAACATCTGAATACTTCCCTTCTGGTTTGTAAGAGATGATAGTCTTCTCAAATTTGTGTGTAGACAGTCGTTCAAAAGGATTACACTGAATAACTATTTTAATTGGATTGTTATAGAGGCAATAAGCTGGCTTAATGTATAAGATATGAGAATCAAAGAAGGAATTGAAGAAATAAGAGTTTCTACTTAATAGAGAAAGTGAACTGGGCAAATGGTTACCAGCATTGATTAAGCAGAGTTAAAATAATCTTTTGTAGATACTTCATGTCAGTGAGATTTCATGACTTTAAGTGTATCAAATCATATGAAGACATATTTCATGCATAGAATTATTGTGTTAATTTTTTGGTTATTTTTTGTTTGATATTGTATTTCATTTTTAACATTTTCAATATGAGAAAATATAAGGGTATTTAATGTTAAAATGATATCAGGCTTATAGTGACAATCATTTATGGCCTATCTTTTAGTGATTGGACATGAATCTTTTTCCTTAATACATATTTTCATTGAGCACTTCGTATATTTAAGAAATGTCTCCCTGAACAACAATGCAACAGTAGGGAAAAAAATAAAAAGATTAAAAAAACCCTTCACCTTGTCTCTTCTCTGGTCTTTTTCAGGTAATATTACATAACACTTTGTTTCTTCTCTTGTAGTGAAACCTGTAGAAGCTTCTCATTCCTACCAAGAAACCACAGCAGAATCTATAAACTGCAACCAGGAGTGGTGAGCAAGAAACATGAGGCCACAGGAGTTGATGGTTTGTATAAAGGAAGTTGCACAGAGTGCTTCTCTAGAGCTCTTCTCTTCAATGCAGTCAAAGGTGACCCCCAGAAGTGTAACGGAAGAGGTAAAGAGAGTGCTTTCTCTTAAATAAGCCCAAGGAACTGTGGTTCAGTCCTACAATTTAAGGTCCATTTGTGCTACACGCAGTAGTGTTTTATAGAATCAGGGGTTAGAACAGAGTCATTTTTCAACAGAAAACTATTTTTTGAAGAAAGCTCTATTTCCTCTTTTCATTACAGTTTTTCTCCTATCAACCAGCATATTGCCATTCCTTGTAACACCTTTTTTTAATCTTATGCTATAAAACAAAACAAACAAATAAAATCAACCAAATGTAGCAAAATTAATTTTAAGAATGATTTTAATGAATTGAATAGCATTTCTATTCTAATTTTTGAGATTATTCCTTTAAAAACTGTTTTTTTTTTAGTTTTTTGTATGACAGCCTATTTAGTTTGAATATACTGATATACATTCATTCTAATTCTTAACAAAATAAAAGAATTCATATCTGCTTTGGTTAGTATGTATCAATTGCAAAGTTTAACTTCTCACTTGAATCAATATCTGACAAAAATATATTTTTTTCTAATACAAATGTTTGCTCCTTATCACAACTTTACAATTTGGGGTTATTTCTTAGTGACATACACTAAAGAGCTCCTGTGTACAAAGTTTATAATAAAAACTGAATAAGATTCTCCTGGAGAGAACTGAAAAATGAAGGAGGAACAGAATCAAGAGTTCAGAAGTAAACTCATATTTATATGAGCAAATAATTTTTGACAAAAGAGCCAAAAATAAACAGTGGAAAAATAAAAGCCTCTTCAATAAATGATGCTGGGAAAATTTGAAAGTCACCTGCAAGAATGAAATTAGTCTGTTGTCTATCACCACACACCAAAATTAATTAAAAATAGATTAAGGACCTGAATATAAGACCTGAAATGATAAATTGCATAGAAGAAAAGATAAGAATTAAACTCAGGGACCTTGATCTTAAAGAGGATTTTATGAATTTGACTTCAAAGGCAAGGGAAGTAAAAGCAAAAATAAATGAATGGGACTACATCAAACTAAAAAAAAACTACTTAGCAAAAGAAATCATTAACAAGGTAAAAAGACAACCATCTGAATGGGAAAATATATTTGTAAACAGTGCCTCTGATTAGGGCCTAATATCCAAAATATATGAAGAACTCATACAACTCAACAACAACAAAAAACAAATTATCCAATCAAAAAATGGGCAGAGGACCTGGACAGACATTTTCCCCAAGAAGACAGACAAATGGCCAATAAACATATAAAAGGATGCTCACCATCGCTAGCTATTAGAGAAATGCAAATCAAAACCACAATAAGATACCATCTCACACCATTAGAAGAGCTATAATCAACAAGACAAGTGTTAACAAATATTGAAGAGAATGCAGAGAAAAAGGAACCCTCATACATTGCTGATGGGACTGCAAATTGGTACAGACACTATGGAAAACAGTATGGAGGTTACTCAAAAATCTAAGAATTGATCTACCATATGATTCAGCAATGTCTCTACTGGATATCTACCCTAAAGTCTTAAAAACACATATCTAAAAAGATATCTGCACATTGATGTTCATAGTAGCATCATTCATGGTGACCAGGACATGGAAGCAACCAAAGTGTCCTATGACAGATAAATGGCTAAAGAAACTGTGGTACTTATATACAATGGAATATTAGTATTCATCCAGAAGAAGAGATGAAATACTGCCATTTGTGATAACATGGATGGACCTAAAGATAATCATGCTAAGTAAAATAAGCCAGAATGAAAAAGTTGAAAACCACTTATGATATCACTTATATGTGGGATATAAACCTAAAAGCAATAAACAAAGAGCACAAACAAACAGACTCATGGAGTGTAGACTAGTGGTTATCAGAGGGTACAGGGGAGGGAAGGGGAGTTAGGTAGATAGGGCAAAGGGGGTCAAACATGCGGTTATAGAAAGAAATCCCTGGGAGGTGAACACACAGTGTAAATATATATCTGCCTTACTGTTAAATTGTACACCTGAAACTTACTGGGTTTTGTTAACAAATGTCACCATAAAAAAACAAAATGAAGAAAACACTGTTCATCATTGAGTACCAATGAACTGAATGCATATATTCTAGATTAGTTTTGACATCCAAATCTTCAATCCAGCTATACAGGCTTAATTTTCTTGGCAACTGATTAATCTTCCGAATACTTCAAGGTCTGGTACCTTGAAAAAAATAAGTTCTATGAAATAATGGAGCTCTTCTCAGTCTTGGACATCTGGGATATAATTGGCAATAAGTGTTGTCTTTGAGGTTTGAGATGAATATATAAGCCTGAGAATTGTGAACCTTCAATTTTCCTGAAGCATTGCAGGATGCTATGGTTCAAAAAGGATGCTAGCTTTCCTTAATATTTGCCTTTTCCACTTCTAGTTGTGTGTTACTAAGCTGTATGAGCAAGGGACTAGTGTCTCTTGTTAGGAGAAAATAATGAATGCCAAAAAAATTACAGGCTCTAAATAAGTATTAGTGGGAATCATGAGAATATATGTGGGAGTGGGTCGTGGGTTATAATATAAGGAAAATTTAAAGATATAGAGGTAATTATTCTCTATGTTGAATTCACTATTCTAGCAGGGTACTTAAAGTTGGTTCTAATAATTTGTCTGAATTCTTTTATTAAGTCATGAAAATGATGACGGCTTTATAGCAATATGATGGAATTGCTAGAGTTATTTTGGCATTTAATCTAAGAAGGGGTAGAAGGCTAAGGAAGATAGATATATTAAAATGGATTAATATATAAGACCTGATAATTCATCATTTGCTTACATGGTACTGGTGGGCCCATAAGACAATTTTACATCTAAGACAATAAAGAATTTACCGATGAGAACACCATTCTTTTATTGGCTAAAACCAACCCAGCCTCTGTCAGTTTGTCATAAAATTGTTGATTTGGCATGTGTGTTCCTTTGGATTTCACTAAGGCAGGCTCAAATTCTATTTGTTCTCATACGGCAAGGACAGAAATATACATTCACTTTTTACCCTTGGGTCACATTAACTCTCTTGATCTCCTGCAGATAATTTAATTATATTAGTAGTTACTAAAATATCACCAGACCCAGTACATGTTTGATAGTATGCTAATTAGACCTACCAAGCAGGAAGTAATTAGTGATTTAGGTTCCCTAGTAACAAACATACATGTCAGAAGTTGTAAAAATAACCTTCAATAATTCAGCGATCTGCCAAGTACATAAAATCCAGGAGTATAAGACTTACTTAGACATAACCTCTAGAGTAAAGAAAAGTATCTGAATCATGAACCTTGCGCCACTAACAAACCTCTTTGGTTTGCTCATTTTGGTGGACCTCTTGGATTGCAGTAGCAGCATTTATCTCATTTGGTGATCCTATTCCAACTCACTGATCAATTGATTTAGGCTTGTCCTGGGGATAACAGCCAGTTTTTCCCTTGGTCATACTAGTGCCAGTGCAATAGGTACATGATATACGAGCACAGACACAGGGATGGAGATTATGCAGTGGCTCATAAACATGGAGTTAACTATGCCAATAATCTTTTAGCTACTGTCACTGATGGATATCTAAACATCATAGCAGAGCATGTGGCTGAGCTTTGGTCTGCCAGCATTACTTAATGAGGTTTGCCAGTAGATTGATTAGGTATTTTCATTTTCCCTTTAAAGAGACAATGATTTTGTTCCTACTGAAACTGACAAATAATCTGGATATATGTTTGCATTTCCTACCTGTAATACCTTTAGATAACAGTACCAATCAAGGGCTTATAGAATACTGAAGATACTCAGTACAGCAAGTATATATCCTAGTGAAGAGCCCACTTGTGGAAAAATAGACATGTACAATGATTTTATTGTACAACCCAATGTGGATCCTCAGGAATGAAAAAATAGTTTATGGCATATTAATACAATGGAGTACTATACTATATTTAGAATAAATATATTAGATTTATATACATCAGTCAGATTTCAGGTCAATATATTATTTTGCACATTTCAGACCTCTTTTGCTCAACATTTTGAAAATTGAATACGTATGTATATTTTTTTCCTAAAATTATCTTAAATAATTAGTTTTTAAACCAAACCTTGACTAAAAAGAATGAGGAATATGAACATGTTTCTCTGATACAGCTTCTTTTGAATTTGAAGCTGACACCCAATCAGAGCTAAGGATAATTACATTAGTATACTGATTACCACACTTGCCTGATAAGAGAATTGGGTGAAGAATGTGTTAAAATATAGTGTCTCAAGTCCTTTATTGGATATTGATATTTAATTATCTGGGGTGAGAAGCTGAGAACCTTGCCTTTGTAACTAAACCAAGGCTGTTCATAAATCAGATCAATCAGAAAATAATACATGAAGTTGTAATGTTAGGGCAACTTCAACAATAAATTGATAGCATTAACATAAATCTTTAAGCATGGAACTGATATTTTTATAACAAAGATGTTTGATTACGTATTTATTCATTGTTCCTTTGTCCTCTTTATTCTCATTTTTTGGACTTCATTTTAATAGTTAAGCTGTGAGGTCAATTTGTGTTTTGTTTCTCAACAATTAAACACTGACCTGCACAAAGTTTTAATTTCGAGCACCTGTTTATTTCTGAATTCTAATGTATAGTATGCAAGTAATAGCATCACCAAAGTACTCACCTGGCCAAAAGATATGGTATGAATAGTGAAATATTTGTGTTTAGATATTGAGAATCATTTTCATTATAGACAAACTATGTCATCTTTCCTTAACATGAAGAGTGGATGGAGCCATCTTTAAAACTGGAAAATATGGTTGACTTATGATACATCTTGTGTGCCTGAAAGTGAAATGGAGGAGACAGATATATTCCTCTTTACACTGATATTTCCAAAGCAGAAAATAATTTCCAGTGGGCACCTGGGAACTATTAGGGTAGTTAGCACTAAATTCCAAAGCGATAAACTAGATATATTGCTGTGTTACAAAGTAATAGGCTGTGTCATATAAACACAGGAAAAATTACACAGTAGATGCTTATTTGGCTCTCCTTTGAACGAACAGCTGGAGAGTTTTCTGGCTCTTGAGAATAAAGACGTATCTTACATTGAAATTTAAAGTTATTCTTTAGCACTATTTCTTTTTTGGTACATAAGTTACTATCTCTTGATGATCTAGCATATGTGATACTCTACAATACACAAATTTTCAACCTGACAAGGTGTCTTCTATATATAATACTATTATGGCAAACTAAATAGATTTATATCCTGTGATTTTGAGTTGTAAATTTTATATGAATTAGAATACCTTACTGGTTAAAACAGAAGTTAATCATTTGAACAAGGTTAATAACAAACTGAAGGGGGCCAAATATTTTTCACTATTTTATTTCCTAATAAAGACTTCTTTAAAACTATATTCTTATGCTGAGTGAAGTAAGTCAAACAGAGAAAGATAAATACCATATGATTTCACTTACATGCAGACTCTAAGGAACAAGAAAAATGAATTAAGTAAAAACCGACAAATATAGAGGACTATTTGGTGATGGACAGAGGGGAGTGGGGTTGGAGGGCTGAGAGTATGGGGTGAAGGGTTAAAGAAGTACAAATTAGTAGCTGATAGATGGTCACAGGGATGGGAAGCATGGCATAGGGAATGCAATTAGCATTAATATATTAGCCAAGTGGAAAACCAGAGGAGAGAAGGAGCAATTAGAGGGATCATTTTATAAACTATATAAATGCCTAACAAATGTACTGTATATTTAAAACTAATAAAATTAAAATACATATATTTTTCTAGAATGTATTTTTTGTATGAGTACAAAAAAATCATTGTTCTGCTCTGACATTTGAATCTTAAAGCAAGTAAATTTTGCTCATTATCTGACAAAAAAGATTGCATGTGCTGTATCCCCTATCTCTTCAATAAGTTTTTCTCCAGACAATTAAGGAACACTAATTGTGTTCAGAGTAGTTTTAGCATGAGTTACTTTAACATCTGGAACATAAACCAATTAATATTGATTTAAATTAAAAGTTCAGATAAATGTTAAGGGTTATAAATCCTCTTGGTGAAGTCCCATGATGCTTTAACCAAATGAAAACATCCTCTCACAGTAGATCACTGTGACTCGATAGGTCCTGAGTGTATTTCATGAACAATTATAATTCACAACTGTGATCCTTGATTAATTCTACCTTTTCAATTTTGCCTTTTTCTTTCTTGTATCATCTTCCATTTCTTTTACCATTTTTCATTTTTAAAAGATTACCTCCAGGTATAAAGAAGACATTGTCTTATATTCAAAAAATTTTGAAATACCCATAAATGCTTGAAAACCCTTCATCCAATCTTAAAGGGCTTTCTTAAAATTCAAAGTGAAAAATTGTTTACAAGGTAGAAAAAGATGAAATTGGATTTCTCACTCTGATCATATATGGCTCCAGATAAGCTAAAGACTAAATGTCAAAATATAAAGCTTAAATTTATCAGTAAAAATTAAAAGATCTAAGTATCTTTTGGATATAGTGCAGAAAAATACTCATTGAATAAGGTACGAATTTTTTTTATTTCTTTAAAAAGCTTAACGAATCTGACTATATTAAATGAAGAACTTTTGTTTACTAAAAGACATGTGAAAAATAAAAAGCATTCTTCACTGATAGAATATATTCATAATTTTTTATATCAAAAAATACAAATCAATGAACACCTACCAGTCAATGAAGAACACACATAAAAATAGAAAAAAAGTGGACAAAAGATGTGAACAGACATTTTGCATAAAGCAAATAAACAAACAAGATGACTGACCTCATCCTGAATTAGCAAAATACAGGTCAAAAACTCTATGTGTTCTTATTTCTATTACACTGACAAAACTGAAACCTAGTGGTACCAAATGTTAGTGCCTACAAGGATCTACAAAATCCCATACATATTCTTAGTTAAAGAATTAATAATTTACCACTAACAGAGTTTGCATTATTTTTCTTGGGTTGCTTGTTCCCATATCCTGTGACACAGAAAATTCATTTCTAGGTATGTACAGGAGACTTTTTTGTACATCAAAGACAGCTTCACAAATATTATATCACTAATATTCACAATTACAAAAGTTTATGAACAACTCAAATGCTCATCAATGGACTTAACATATGAAGAACAAATTGTGATTGTATACTGAGAAAACATGTATTACACAACAGTTAAAGATGTATCAAGACTATGGATGAATCTCAGCACTATAATACTGGTAAAAAAATAAATTTTAAAAGTTGCATATTCCTGATATTCTTTTTTAGGAAAGAAAAAATACTTTTTAGGACTACATGTAGCTAAAGATTTAAAATAGTGGTGGTGGTGAGGCAGTGATATAAGAAGAGGAAGAAACCATTTGGTTAGATGGTTAATTTATATTTATGGTATCAGATTTTATTTTGGATGATGTTTAAGGTTGTTTATAACACAATTTAAGTACCTAAGTACATAAATAAGTACATAGAAGTCAGACATATAAACTATTGATAAAAATATTTCACATATCAAAGATTATGATAAACCAATTCTGAACAATTGGCATCCATTGAAAATTAAGAACTATGGGGGACTAGCTGTCTCATCCAATGTCTCAATAACATTTTAAAATTAATTTTAATTCTATACCATTATCATTATTCATGACATTACATATACAAAATGGGGATGCCTTATTTTATATAGGCTTTAAACCTATTTTTCTATTTTGGTAGTTTTATATTATGCTTCTATGTTAATATTACATACTTGAACATGAAATGAAGGAATATAATTAATACCTAGTTAGCTATTTTTTACACTAAAACTTCCACACAGGACAGTTGTGTCATTGACTGGAACAACCTCTTCTCCTACATTGCAGATACAAGAGGCCTGCAGAGAGTTAATCAAATTGTTTGCTGGCTTAGGTGTAATAATTATTCTGTAAGCTTATAAGTCATATTGATAAGAGCTGATGTATGATGTACCACTTTTTTTTCATTAGTCAACTATTTTTTAGAGCAGTTTTAGGGTGACAGCCAAAATGAGTAGAAAGTACAGAGTCCTTACATTCTCCTTCTATATACATAGCCTCCCCCACTATAAACGTCCCCCACCATACTGGTACATCTGTTACAATTGGTGACCCTACATTGACATATCATTATCACCCAAAGTCCATAGTTTACATCTGGGTTCACTCTTGGTGTTGTATATATTCTATGGGTTTTGACAAATGTATAATGACATTTATCCACCATCATTTGCTGTTATCTTTTTACTACCTTTTTAAAAGTCTTTTGGATTCTACCATGTTAGGTTACACTCTACTTTTATAATATGTACAGAATTATCACAGTATCTTGATTTTTCTATCATATATTTGTCTTTCCTACTACTCTGCTGATAAATACAGGAAGGCCTCAGTCTTACCTTTTTCATAGCCTCAGAATCTACCAGAATGTCTTAAAAATAGTAGAAACCCTATTAATGTGTATCGAATAAATGAATATACAATTTATATTATGCCTATCTTTTTTAATCCAGTTCATCATAATTACCTGATGGTTCTTGGTTAAAAAAAAAAATCAGGGCAATACAGAATTGTCATAAATAATGTCTTGTCTTTGATATCAAAACAGAAATGATTTTTAGCATAACATAAAGCGAAAAGGACACTAGTGGAGAAAGTCAGTTTCTCAAAAGAAAAAAAAAAATTCCATAGTTGAATATAAAGATTATTGAAAACAACTTGTTCCAACGTAGGATGGTGAAGTGAAGGCAGATAGAGGAAGGCAGCCCACAAATACACACTGAAGAGTTTCCAACACTGTGTCATGAGAGTCAACTTTGAGAAAACTACATACAGGGCTGGCAGGCTTGTGCCATCAGGGACTGCAAAGTTTTTAGAGCAGAGGATTTAGACCTAAGGTGAGCCCAAGAAGGAGAGTCGCAAATAGTAACAAGCTCTGCAAATAGCAGCAGCAAATCAAAGAGCAATCTCCATGTGTGCTCACTGTGGAAGGGATGGAGGTTACAGATTGGTCTTTTCCGCTTCACCAACAGACACGAATAGCAATCACGGACAGAAACACCATCTTTGAATAGGAAAGGCTCAGGGAAGTTTGATTTATTTATTTATTTTTATCCTTTGTAGTTACTGGGAGGCAGTTTTATCATGAAGAATCCAATTTAATAAATCCAATACATAAAAGTCTAAATAAAATTATTTACGCTGTGAGAATGAATTTCTGTAGCTGATAGTAGCTAATAAAGACATTTTAATCTGATCCTTTTCAAAGTGGTAACTGCTCCCAGCATATAGACCTGATCGCATATTATAATTATATAGCTGTATTTTTGAAACAATGGGATGCTGAATCAAAATTATCATCTCTGGGGAATGCTTCTGACATGTAACCTGTGTTATGCATCACCTTCCCTGAGAGAACGAAACTAATTTCGTTCCTGGAAGGATATAGACTGACTCAGATGCAATTCGTATTCAGAGTGCCTCTAAAAAGAAGATAATGGGACTATCTAGATGGTATCCAAGTCTTTGCAGTGTCTAAAAAATAAAAATAATTAGATATTCTTAATAAGTTAGTATGCTCCATTCTTTTTAGAAACACTAAAGTGGCAGAGGGGGTGGGGAGAAAATAAAGAATCCATTTCAGAAAAGTGGTTACTTAGAATTGAGATTATTTTTACACAAATTCGGTATAAAATTTCCCTTAAGTTTATCCCATTTGTGGAGCAGCTAGAAAGGAAAAACACCACTAAACGCAAGGAGCAGCTAGAAAGGAAAAACACCACTAAACGCAAATTCATTTTTGGCTTCCATCTTTGAATAAGGGGATTAGTTTGATATATATATATATATATATATATATGTATATATATATATATATATATATATATATATATATCTCGAACTAACTATAAATATATGTGTGTATATATATATATATATGTACACAAACAGATATACATGTACATAGAGATAGATAATAGATGATAGATATATAGATATATAGTTCGATATATATATAGTTATATATATGTATGTATGTATGTATGTATAAAATGTAACAAAATATGCAACAAGAAAAATAATTTAGTTATGTTCAGGCACTTATTAGGCAGTTAGATACTGTTCATTTTGTCAGTCACTAAAGACAGAGACATGAAAAAACCAATATACCTGCCCTTGTAGAGGTCACAGCCTGATAGGAGAAGATGGATGTGTTTAGAAATAAGGACAATGTATTAGGGAGTACTGTCATGCAGAAACATCCTGTTTCATGGGGCCACAGTGGAAGCATTCAAGGTTTTGTGTGAGTTGGAAATAGAAAAGGGTTAAATAAATAAAGTTTCATAGAAGAGCCGATATTTGACCTATTTTGAAAGATAAATAGAAATTTTCACTGAAAATGAGAACAAGAGGAAGGACAGGACCACTTCAGACTCTGAGAAATATAATTCAAAAGCATAAAGAAACATCGCTCATGCTGGATTGCGTAGTTCTTGGAGACTGAAGTTCAGATCACAAGAATGAATGTGGAACTTTATTTAAATGACATATAGCGCCCTCAGGGCTGGGAAAACACAACCAGCCTTGCTCTTTGAAGGTGGGGGCATCACAAACAGTGCAAAGTGCTTCAGCCCTGAGGCCCGGTGTGTCCTTGAGTTAAGACACTACCCCAACCATTTATGAGCCAGGTTACCTATGACATGCACCTTGACTCCCAGCCTGAATTTTCTCAGGTATCAATCTGTAATGAAGTTCTACTTTACAAGGTTTGGTTTGGAATAAATGACAATAGACACAATAGTATATGGCCCTTTGCTTCCCCCATCTGTTTTAATCACTTCCAAAGACATATTTTCATTGTGGTTGCATACTTTTGCTTTCAAGTTTTAAGGTAAGTTAAAATATAGTTACCTTTTCTGTTAACAAAGGTAATGCTTATCAGTTAATAGTCATTTTCATTTCATTATAATACATGAAACAAACTTCCTTAGAATTAAGTGTATACGGAAAAACTACAGTTGAACTGCACAGGAAAGCTGATCACTGCGACTGAAAGTCAGAGGCGAGGCCTTTCTGTTTCTCAGTCCTGTGTCGTTTCAGCTCCGTCAGCTTTGGCAATCGTATAGTCTCTTTTCTCAGTCAAGGTTATTTGTAAATTCTCTTTTAAGGAATTTGTGAGCGAAATCAAGAAATGTGTCCAATTGCCCTTCATTTTCTGTGTTTTACTTACACTGGTAATTACTAGTTTAGAGGGTAAGCAATAAAACATTTTGTAAATTAATTATGTCAATCGACCTAGAAAATGTACATATACCCAGTGATATTTTCATCTATCTGAAAACTTAAGATAAATGATACTATAATGAGAGGAAATGCCTTAAAATAAGTTTTACTAAATAAATAGCCTCTGGAGAAAACTCGTGGTGTTCAATCTGTCCTCTGAAATATGATTTTTATAAAATTAGAATTTGAAAACATCAATTGTCTTACTTATTTTACTTAAAGAAATGGCAGCAGGAATATCTGCAGCAGTAGTAATAATCGAATACCTATTTTGTGCTTATATTATCACATTTAGTCACTATAAAAATGTTATAAGGTAGCTGTCATTACCCACAGTTTGCAAATAAGAAACTAAAAGGTACATTTCTTTCTTTTTTTTAATTTTCATTTTTCAATTACAGTTGAATACAATAGTATATTCATTTCAGGTGCACAACATATAGCTTATGAAGTGATCCATTCTGATAAGTCTAGTAACCATCTGACACCATACATAGTTATTACAATATTAATGACTATGTTCCCTATTTTATACTTTACATCCCTATGACTGTTTTTCTATCTGGCAATTTATACATCTTAATCCCTTCCCCTTTTCACCCATCTCCCCTCCCACCTAGCAACCATTTCTGAGATCACACAGGGAATAAGTGGTGGACTCACTATTAGAATGTAGATTTGTTTGATTCCAGCCCAAAGAATGTGTCCTCAATACTGCATTACATCTTGCTCTTCTGGATTGTTATTAAAATAAAATAATGTTCCTAAACTCATCCTTCCTGGTAGCTAATACTGTGCAATATTTCCAAAGTTCTCTTTAAATTCCATAATAGTCTTCTATCTAGTGGTTCTATTTTCATTTCTCCAGAGAGACTAACTGCAAGTTTCTATATGTTTCTATACCTTCTCTGGGTCATAGACTTTTCTATTATTGCTTTCATTATTGTATTGTCACTGCTCCAATGGTTACCCCAGCCAAGTGGAGGATGAGACCTTATTTAGTCAATGATGAACAGCAACACTAGCCTTGTGTGATCATGTTCTTATGAGATTCAAATTTTTCACTAGGTCTTTGCTTTGGTTTGTTTTTTTCTCTCTGAAAAGTTGACCCAGGTTCATTAGAAGATGATTCCAGATAGCTTGAGAGGCTCTATATCATTTTACTCTCAAAAATGTTCCATTTTACAAATCATTAATCCTGGATTAAATTCATTCACACCAATTCTCATTCAGGAGATTAAATTTCTTCTCTGTGATAGTCTCCTGGGCATTTTAAAGAACATTATTTTATAAACCAGGTGTTTTTAAATTTGGGGCTCATAGGCTGATGATTACTTGTAATATGTTCTATTATTGCTTGTTTATTAGGGCTGAGAACCAAAAAAATTTTAACCTCAATCTCACATATCCTTGAATACTTTTTATGTTCTGTATATAGGAGTCTTCTTAAGAAAATTATACTACATTCTCTCCTCAGGAGGTCTAGTAGAAAGAATAGGATGCAGACTAATATATACTTCAGAGTTTATAGAATGAATAGCCACCTTAAAATTAATATAATTATCAGTTTTTATAAGTGAGACAACTGACATTAAAATCATTTAAAGGAATAATCCAAAGTGATAAAGGTAATTAGTATGAGAAAATTGGCAACTACCTCTAGCCTTGTTATCTTCTTAAACTTAGAGAATGATGTTTTTCTAAGAAGTGTTATATATTGTTTGATAATTATGGGCCATACTCAACAACACTGGAATCTTCTAATTCAATACCCACCCAAATCAGTATGTATTTAATCCTTAAAAATTGACCAAAAAAGAAAATTCACCAAAGTATGCTTCATACACTACTATCTGTAACAGGTTTAATCTAAATTTTGCCATTCTACTATAAGGGCAGTAAAATAGCTTTGCATGAAGATAAAATTAACAGTGTTACTAGATTGCAACACAAACATAGAAGATTAATGATAGATTGATGCTTGGAACAAGTTGTTTTGCACTTTTTACGTTTCTTTATTAGAGAGTTGTAAGTTAGGAAAGAGCTATTCAGCAAAGGCTTTACTCACCAAGGTCAGAGTACTTCAGGGTCCTCGTACTAACACTCTCAACTGTTTCCATTTGTACTGTGTAGACATCTGCTTCCTGACAGTTGTGGTATTCTACACTCAATGCCTATCATGATCTGCTTTTTAAAGAATCACTACTTGTAGTTAAACATTAACTCTTTATGCATGGCAAGATGACTACCATGAGTAAAATGGAACAATATAGCCTCTGAAATAGATATTTATAGTTACTAATGTGTAAAGGTCAGGAAAACTGAAGAGAATTGAATCATATTATATTATTTAATGATTAAATTAAAATATCACTAACATTTCTATAAATCGTATAATGTAGACAATAATTAGTTGAAATAAAAGTGATACAAACTTTGTAAGGTTGATTTTTTTATTTAATTATTTTGGCTTGGGAAAATAAATATAACTAAATTACTAAAGATTTTTAAACTATCTTTGAATAGAAGGATTTACTAGAACTAGAATAATTTTTATTTGCCTCTGTTAACCTGTGAAACTTATCTGCGTATGAAAACTAAAGGTACTTTTTTAGTGTAGCTTGATTTTTCTGATGGTAGTAAATTTAATATGACTGATTTTCTGCTCTAGTTTCTTTATGTATTTGTTCTATAAGCAGAAAATACAGCAAACTAACTTACAGGTGATGCTATTTTGGAACTGTCTTTTAAGTCACATATTGAATTGAATTGAATTTTAAGTAGTGCTCTCAAACTGTATCATTCATAAGTTTCAGTAATTTGATAAACCAAAATCTATTAACTAAATCAAGTTTATTTTCAGACAATGTCATTTCAAATGTCATACATGAATGCATTTCTCAAAAAATTTATCACAAGAAAGCAATTTACTCTTACTTGATCTGATTTATTTCATGTAATTCTCTTGTGTCTGGAAAAGCAATTAAAATAAATGCATGTATCCATGCATTCCATTTGGATATATATATATATTGCACAGAAATTGGCATGAAGGCATAAATACATGTTTATGTAGTAAGCATAACAAAATACATAGACATGTTATTGTTTATTTTGAAGATAATAAATGCAATGTCTTTAATGTGTGAACTTGTGTTATGTAAGTACTATTGATAAATTTTACTATTTATTCATTTCCTCTCAAACATGGTAATATAAATCAAACTCAATTTAAATCAAGAGATATTTATTCAACAATTACTATTTTGCAAAACACTCTTCACAAACACAGGAGCTCTTTAAATATGCAATTTCATACAGACATAAATATGGACACAATTATATATTCAATACCTATTTTGAACCTCTCTATGTGTCAGGTCCTATGTTTAGCTTGGGGAATAGTATTAAGAACAAGGATAATATAATCCCCGTTCCTATGAAATTCATAGTCTGGGGAATTTCTTTCTTTCAAAACTTCCATTTTGATAGTGAAAGTTAAAGGAAAGGAATTTGACAAACTAAAACATATAAAATAATTATTTAGCTGTAAAATAAGATATTATCCACTAATCCTTATCATAATTTAATTTTTGAATCCTAGTAAATATGGGATGTGGGATGTCTTCATGTCACATCTCAGCTAATGTAAATTGCATTTGTTAGATGAAAAACTATTTATTATTATTATTATTATTATTTATTATTATTATTATTATTATTAATTTTCAGCTTGGCCATTAGGATACATAAATGTAACAAACCATTGACTGTTTACTTGAATGAGATTTATTTGAATTTTTTTGATATTTCAACTCAAATATTATTAGCAGTTTACCTGAAGAGCAATAGAGAAGTTTAGAGATTGTAAGGTATAGATGAACAGATTTAAACTCCTTCTTTTCTAGGGCCTCAGTAAGTTAGATTCTTATTAATATGATGTTCTATTTTTTGAGCATTCATATTATATATGCTGTACATGGTATGTACACAATATATCCTACATATTACATGTATATATGTGTATATATATATATTCTATATGATGATACACATATAGAACAATTGAAGATCATAAAATATTTTCATTATACAAATATTATGGAAAATTTATTTAATAATTTAATTTTAATTTAAATTTACTCCATGACTAATATGTCTTGAACATTAAAGTGCACAGAAATCATGAGGAAATCTTTTTAAAATTAGATTTCTTACCCAACTCCCAAAGATTTTTATCCAATAGGTTTGGAGGCCTGCCATTTCTGACTTTCAGGTAATACATACAGGAACTATGGTTTGTGGAGCATAACTTTAGATTTAAATGTCTCGATTAGATTATAATCTATGTGGGAGACTTGTCTCTTGGCATTTCTCCCCCTAAACTTCATGTTTTATTAAAGAAGAACACATGAGATATAGGAATACTTATATCAAGATTATATATGTAGCTACAAGACCAAACCTAAGAGGTCATAGTGTTATAATACATAACTTGTTGGTAAAAAAAAAAAAAAAAAAAAAGTATAACCAAAAACATTGCATGGTTTACTTAAACTTAAATTTTGATTTACATATTATTAAGCATGGTGATTTTTTAAAAAAGTTATTCCTACATTTAGAATTATATCTACCAAGAAAAATTTAAAGCTATTACTCCAGGAGTATCAAGGAATTGCACAATGTAGGAATCAGTCTTTGCTCAGACTTCTGAAATAAAATTTGTCTTGCAAAATATAAACTTAGATGCAGAATCTTACAATTATTGCTAAGAGTACCTTTGTAAAGTGAAGTGGGAATCATGGAGAGACTGACATCATATAGCCCTGGTATTTTGCAAAGTAAAAAAAAAAAAATTGCAGAATATTATGGAAGGAACAAAATATTTTTATACTACTGATTTGAAGAAGATTTAGTATTTAAAAAATATTTTAAAATTCGTGCGAAAACAAAGCACATAAAACTATGGATATTTATATAATTATTGACATAACAATACAAATATACAAGAACACTGTTAGCTGCTCAGAAGTAAACTTACATCAGAACATAGCCTGTTACTTTCTAGACCACAAGTATATAGATTCTGACTGATGTTTTTGTAAGAAGAAAGTGGATCTTTATAACAGAAATCATTTAAAAATGCTTTATAGTTAGTTGTAAATGAATCTGAAGAAATTTCAGGCATTATTGGCCCATCCTTTTAACATCTAAATGTTTTAGAAATGTTTCAGATATTACTTTGAATTTTCTTTTAAAAGATTTTGCATTATAATTATAATCAGAATTCCAGGGTCCTGGGTGAGCAAATACAATTAAAAGCTCATTATATATAACTCTTTAGTAGAAAGGCTTATTTCTATGTACACTGTAACTTATGAATCACCATGAATTCATGAATATTTTGCCCCTTTCCTTTTTCAGCTGCCCAAACAATAGCTATGATTTCAGAATGTAGAAAATCATCTCAGTAATACATATTTTGCTGTTCTAGTCTAATATGCTTTGTCCTTTTAATTAAAAAAAAGAGGCTAAACTCTTGTAATGATAGCCAGATCTTATTCTTTATTCTCACTGATTACATATTTAGTTTCTTTTACAATGCATATGAAGACTTAAAAGATAAAACTATGTTATAACATAGTGATATTTTATTCAATAGATGTCTAAGTGTTTCCATTCTCTAATATTTCTGACAACTAATGTAGAAAGACTATAAAACTGAAGTGATTTTGAGCCTGGTATTCACTCTAAAATCTGTTTACCGATACATTCCTACTAAAAACCTGAACTACTAATGTTTTTCAATGACACCTGAGTGCTTTTATTTTAAAAATGGAATAGTTATTAGAAAAGTACGTGAAGGTAAATGGAAGAGTACGTAGGTATCAAATATATCAAGTATATCTGTATTATCACAGTCCTGGATTTGATGCAGAAATTCAATTTAATATTTATACCTACAGGAGAGAGCCATTCAGGAAGCCCTGGAAATGATCCAATCCATGTTAGTCATATGCCATGCAGGAGTGTGGCTGAGTGACATATGACTACCTAGAGGCCCTGTACCTGATTACAAGTTGAGCTATTTTTATTCCCCATAAACTTCTATTAGTTTATAACCTCCCAGCATCAGGAAATTTTCTTGCTGTAAATCCACTGAATCATTTCAACAACTCTGGGTAAAAGCTATACACATCTCATGTATAAATGGTCCAACAGACATGTCACTTATGTGTGTGCTATCCATAGTTAAACTAAATGTTATTGTTATGATATCAGAATAATATTTTGCGATGCTAACCATGAACCATGATACATACTCTCTCTTCAATTCTGGAAAAGGCAAAATGGAAGACTGAACAAACCAGTTAAGAGGGTAGCAAGAGTCAGTCAGTGCATTTAAAATATTCATGCTCCAAAAAACTGAAGACATTTTGTGGGTAGAGAAATTTTTTTATAGAGCAGAGAAAAGAAAAGGGTGTCAATTTCACACACAAATGCCATCTCTTTTTTCACTTACTACTAAACTGAATTCCAGAGTTATTTCCCACATTCCTTATTCATTTCTTCTCTTTTTCTCTCTCACTCTTTCAATTCCTACTGTGGATTAACAAAATTCATCAGACTTGTGGATGGCCAATGTTCAGATGTTATAATTATGTATTGATAAGGTCAAACTATTAGTCAAACTTATTTTCAGAGTTATAACTTCTTTATTAACTTTTTGTTTGGTAGAAAATAAAGGAAGACTCAGGTTTTGTGCTGGTTTTTATTTTCTTCCATCCTTTTTTTTTACAAACCTCATCATTAAGCTAGACATTCATGTTTATAAAGACAGCAAATACTCAGGATGTACAAATTCATCCTTTCCTTGGAAAGTGGAATCATTTTATATATGTAGAAAATGTTTGAATAAGACTATGTCATGAGCTATATGTTCATTTTAGTAAACTATTAAGAATTGTATGCTATATTTTTATACCTAAGAAATTATTTATATTTTTACCGTGATTTGTCAAACTAATTATTCTTATTAGTGACTAGCATCTGTGTTTGTTTTTGTTTTGCTTTTTAAAAAAATAATGTTGCTATAATTGTTATGTCAGCAGGTTAATTATCTTTGTAATTAATAAAAAATTACATATTATTTTAACTTTGTTAATAATCATGAACCAATACATTATTATAGACAATGATATATT
This sequence comes from Macroglossus sobrinus, assembly GCA_004027375.1. Taxonomy (NCBI): domain Eukaryota; kingdom Metazoa; phylum Chordata; class Mammalia; order Chiroptera; family Pteropodidae; genus Macroglossus; species Macroglossus sobrinus. The sequence goes on from PVKZ01003377.1 coordinate 73,725, forward strand.
AGTCATTAAATGAGCAACATTATTAATTTAAAAATAAAATAAAATGTTGTACAACCAGGTACATTTTAGTATTTCCGAAGAAGTTGTAGAAACTGTATGTATTGCATTTCACATTTCTTTAACTGTGGAAAACAACATAAAAGGTTCAGAAGCTATTTGCAGTGTTTTACTTCTTACAGTTTTAGAAGTTGAGCAATAATAAGAAAATACAGTTATTATTTAAATGTCAGAGTATTTTTATGTTGTTGGCTTACTAATAAGCTGTTAGTTTTTAATCAAATTCATTTATTAGTAGTTTCAAATAAAATTTTTGTTATTTTTGAATAACAATTGTATTTAAAAATGTGTTGTCTCAGAATATTTATTCCCAAAGATAATCCTTTTCCACTAAGAAGGTCATTGGAGAATTAGGATCTGAGCTCCTATTAGACTAAACACTTTATCTATTTTTGCAGTCTGTTTTATTTGTTGTGATCACTGTGACCGCTCAGATAACGTCTCCATGTTTATCCTTTGCTTAGACGTCTCTGTGTCCCCTTCTCCATATTATGTCAGTGGCTAAGTAATCAGAAATGGAGGAATAAAAAATGTTCAGATCGTTCTGATATAGTATTAGAAACAGTGAAAGATTGTTTAAATTTAGTGATATAAATTCAGAGTAAGCAATAGTAGGCCAAAGAAGCTGCATTAGCTAGTGCTTATCTAGCCTAAGATTTACACACATGAGTGGTCAAGCCAAATGTTAATATCAGACAATCCAAGATTTGGTAGAAGGATGCAGGAAATGCTTAGGCTGGTCCTTTTAGATAAGGAAAAGAATGAGAAAAGGAAGGTAGAAGATTTGTCGCCTCCTCTGTTCTTTCTACGACTCGTTTTTTTTTTTTTCTGTCAATATTTTCATGAGACTTGAAGAAAATAATTTAGTATTTCCCAAAACACATTAATTGTATGAGTCAGCTTCCATTATTGTAAAGGAAAATGAACAATTGCCACTTAGTAAATCTGGCATTATGAGTTTTCATTTTGAAAACTCAAGAAACTATCCATACCTTAATGTATTCATTGCCAGTAGATTTTATTTTTAATTTAAAAGAAAAACAAACAAAACTTTTTGTTCTCCCAATGACAGTTGAAAAGCATTTGCCTAGAAATAATATTTAATTACAACCATCCACCCCTAGCTTCACTTTTCTTACATCCCTACTTGTTTTTCTTATACGAGCACATGCTTTGGGAATTATTTTCTTACCCTTTAAACATAGCCATTTTGAAATATTTCTTCAAACTAATGCTAGTGCTGTTTTGAAAAGTAAAAATGCTGAATATTTTCTGTTTATTACTACACCAAATAAATAAGAATCATTATCATAAGAATTAATGAAATATTTTAATGCATAAAATTTATGTATGTGTTTATTAAATTTAACAAACCATTATTTTTCTATTAACAGGTAATTTATCACTTATCTTTGAATATTGTTGAGTATTGCCACAGGTAGATAGATTAGGAAAAAATAAAGAAAAATAATATAGGTGTAAAAGACAACACAAGTCAAAGTAGAGAGGTAACAGTTCAAAAAAAATGAGAAAAAACAAAAAATAATTTACAAGTCGGACTCATCTTTTAACCTTCTGCATATTACTCATCATCTGTATTTCTTGACAGATTTTCACCTTAGCTCCTGTGGAATTATTGGTACGCACTTAAGCAATTTCTACTATGTAAGGAATTTTGAACTATATAAAGTACAATTAATTTCAGCTAGCATTTATATTTCTTTATAATATACCTCTAAATTTATTATGCATCATTCCTTATACAGAATTCTCCACCTAAAATTCTTTTATCTTTGAAAATACAAATTCTATTTGAGTTTCAAAGCTCTGAAAAATGCTTCTTCTGACACTGAGGTTTCCTTGATCCTTGAAATTTTCTTGGTATTTCTTTGCCCTACTCACCCTCAATGGAGTGGGAGAGAGAGAAAATGCAGAATAGCTTTTACTTCTCTGAATATTTATAGGACATTTATATCTTCTAAAACTGAACTGTTGAATTACCGTTACTGACATATCCTATATTTCCGAATCTAAATGTCTTAACATGATGATCAGGTCTGATTAATCTTTGTATTACCCAATAACTTTATTCTGTATTGCTCATAGCAAATGCCTGTTCAATGTATAATAATTGCATGAGATATTTTTGAAAAATAATAAGTTAATATTTATTATTTAAATGTCTTCTTTTAATAAATATTAAACATATTATTATTCCCTCAATATGTCTTTTAAATTATTATGATATATTATCAACTTACCTGAAGAGGGTGAATGAAATCTAGTTTCTCCATCTAGACAGTTAACCTCCCTTTCTCACCAACTTGAGAATCCATAGTCAAAGGTACCATGGGTACATTGAGTGGGGCAAAAGTGGAGAATATGAAAGATTACAGAAGCAATATTTGGCATATTGGATCCAAATTTACTATTATACTTAGAAATTAATGAAATGGAGTATTTGAAATTATGATTATCAAAGGAGATCCAGTAAGTATGGTGGTATATCTGTTGTAACAATTCATCCCCCAAATCTTCCATCATCATTAGAGAAGGGTGAACTGGAGATATGACCAGATCACTTCGTGATCATATGTAGTGACAGCGAATGAAAAAAATATATGCGTGAAGATTATAACATTAAATATTTTATGAGATTCTAACAGTTCTAATCTTGACTAAGTACTAAATAGTCGTATCAGAATGGAACTTCAATTAATTCTAATAAAACTAACGCATTTACCACATACAATTTCTATTATATTAATTAAGGTACACTAGGTTTTATTAGGACTTATAATTGTCTTCTAGTTATGTCTATTTGGTATGGTAGCTACAGTTGGTGATCTATACATCTTTCTTTCTGGATAAAAGAATAGTAAAGTTTGTTCTGGAGTTTGTCAGATATTGAAAAATAATCTCTAGAGAATGCACTTAATCATTATGCTAATGATTGGTTTAGAGATGACTGTATGATCAGATTTGATAAAGAAATATAAGAGAAATTTTACTGGTAGAAAGAACTTCTGAAAAATACTTATTTTTTAACAAAGAGAAATGCTATGGAAACTGTCTCACCATCTCTTCCTCTCACATCTCTTTCTTGGTTCTGGACATTTTTGATGCTGCTTGGAGATACTATAAGGCATCTGGTAACCATCAGAAAGTTCAAGAGCTCCACAGAGATGCTGACTCAGACCTTTGACATTACTGTGCCACTGAACAAACTCTGGAACTTCAACACACACACACACTATATATATTATATTTGAAATAACAAATCTCCCATATGTAAAAATTGAGTATTATGTTATTTGTATCAAGGGACAACTGAAATGAACAGTAATTTTAATATTGGCTACATTGACATACAAGTGATCATTTGCATTAAACTACTTGATGTAATTTGTAGCCTCCTGGCAATAGCATAATTCACTTTAGAAACAATTTCTACTAGAGTGCAAACAAGAGATGATATTTTTAAAATATTAAAGCCCCCCCAAATTTAAAAAGCTAGTTGATATCTGTGACTGAGAATACCACTCAACCTCACACTAACTCTGGCTCTTTACTGCCATTTTCAATAGAAATTCAAACTCAGTAGGCACATGGTCTGCCTTTTAAGTTATTAATAATGATGAGTTACCAAGTCCCCTGTGATTGCATGAAGATCTCTGGCTTTTCAAACTCTCCTATCAGTTGTCTCACATCAGTTGTCTCACACTGCCTCAACATTATACCAGTGCCACATTTTAGTTTTATATTACAGAATAACTTCACTTGTGCTACCAATACTGATGACTGAATACCAAAGAGGCCTGGAGTGTCAAAGGTCTTATAAGACCTTTTATTTAAGCAAATGACACAGCATCACAGAAAAGATTAAAGCCTATTGTTACAGATTAGAATTTATTGTTAAAGATTTGAGCCTTCTGTTTCAGATTGCCTTAAGGTTGCTGTTACAAAATTAAAAGGAAACATGAATGCAAGGAAGCAAAAAACAATAAAATGAGCTTAAAAATTATGTATGGGAATAGACTTCAAGTATGGTTACCATATATGAACAGACTTGAAAAAAATAAGTCTCAGACTATTTTTAAACTTTGAACTTTGAAATTATTACAGATGCACAATAAGTTGCAAAGATACTGGAATAATCCCTATGTATTCTTTACCCCTTTTCTCCCATTGGTAACATATTGAACAACTGTAGTACATTATCAAAATCAAGATTTTGACATTGGTACAACGTGTGTGTATAAGTCCATATCACTTTATCACATATGTAGATTTGGACAATCACCACTGCAATCAAGGTAACAGGCTGTTCCATCACCACAAACATCTCCCTCATGCTACCTCACTATAGTTAACACTCACAAATCCTTTGCAAACACTGATCTGTTTTCCATCTCTATGATTGTGTAATTTCAAGAATTTTATAGCAATAGGATCATTCAGTATGTAATCTTTAGGGACTGGCTTTCCACTTAGTATGTTCCTCTGGAAAGTCAACCAGGTGCTGTGTGCATTTATAGCTCTTCTTTGTTGTTCAATACAGTTTCATGTTATGAATGCACCACTATTTGTCTAACCACTTGCTCATCGAAGGACATTTGAGTTGTTTCCATTTTTTGAAAAACTGTTTTGGCTATTGTGAATAAAGCTATTATAATCATTCAGGTACAGATTTTTCTGTGAACATAAGTTTTAATTTCTCTGAGATAAAATGTTCAGGAATGCAAGTACTGGGTCAATGGATATTACATGTTTAGTTAAAAAACAAACAAACAAACAAACAAACAAACAAAACAAAACAAAAAAACAAGCTGTTTTCCAGAGTAGCTGTACAATTTTATATTCTGACCTATAAGGTATAAGTGATCCAGTTCACATCCTTGCTAGAATTTGTTGTCGCTATTTTTTGTTTGTTTGTTTTACCTGTTCAAATAGGCGTGATCTCTCATTGTGTTTAATTTGCATTTCTCTGATGGTTAATAATGAACATTTTTCATGTGCTTATTTGCCATCTGCATATATCCTTTTTTAAAATATCTTTATGTTTTTTGTCCATTTTATAATTAGATATATTTTTTATTGTTGGTTATTGAGAATTGCAAAAATATTCTAGATCTTAATCTTCGATTTGTACTTCAGGTTTGCATTTTTTTTTTCTGTTTGTGGCATAAGTTTTCATCCTCTTAACAGAGTTTTTCATAAAACAAAAGTTCCTAATTTTGATGAAGTAAAATTTATTAATTTTTCTTTTTTATGAATTGAACTTTTGATATAAAAATTCTCTACCATGTTGTCCTCAGGACCTGAGGCCTGCAGTCAATCTCCCTTCTTTTCTCTACTTTTCAAGAATCTTTTAACATCTATTTATATAGAATGGACAAGGTTTTGTGGTGTGTTTTATTAGCAAGGCAAATAGAAAAAAAAATCGTCTATTACATCTTCCAGAAAGCAGAAATCAACCTATGCTAAGTTTGTAAAACTATTTCTCATGAAAAAACCACCATCTGCATGATCTTGGAAAAAACTCTGTAATATTTTGGTCAACAGTAAAACCAGTTTCACAGGAAGCAGGCTAAGTGCCTGTCCCTTCTCCCTTATGTCCGATACAGATCTGCCCATAGAAGATAATGCGTGCCCAGGTGGTCAATCCAAGGATTACTAGAACTAAGAAAGAGATAGTCCTTCAATAAAAAGAAACTTCCCTCCTTTCCTCCTTCCCTCCTTCTCTCCTTCCTTCTTTCCTTATTTTCTTTATTAGCTTTATTGAGATGTAACTGACATATAACATTGTGTATGTTTAAGGTGTGCGATGTGATTATTGGATACCTGTGTATATCACAAGCTTTTACCACAGCAAGGTTAATACATACGTTACTCTCATAATTACCACTTTGTTTTTGTTGTTGTTGTTGTTATGGTAAGAAGATTAAAGCTGTAATCTCCTGGCAGCCTTTGATATGATACAACATTGTTAACTATAGTCACCATGCTGTACATTAAATCCCCAGAACTTATTCATCTTCTAACTGGAAATTTGTAACCTACCCACATCTTCTCATTTTCCACACCCTTCAGCCCCAAGCATCCATCATTACACTCTCTGTTTTTGAGTCTGATGTTTTTGTATTCACTATATAAAGGAGAACATATTATAGTATTTTTCTTTCTGCCTGATTTATTTCATTTATAATGTCACAAATGTCACTTTTATGTCACAAATGAAAAGATTTTCTTTTTAAAAAAATGAATAAATATATTTCATTGTGTATGCATGCATGCGTGTGCATTATATTCATCTGTCATTGGACACCTATGTTGTTTCCATGTCTTGTCTATTATGAATAAAACCAAAATAAACATGGGAGAGCAGATGTCTCTCTGAGATAGTGACTTCATCTTCTTCAGATGTATACTTAGTTGTGGGATTGCTAGATCATGATAGTCATATTTTTAAAACTTTTAAGGAACCTCCATACTGTTTTCCATAGTGGCCGTACCAGTTTGCAATTCCACCAACAGGGCACAAGGGTTCCCTTTTCTCCACATCTACACCAGCATTTGTCATCTTTTTCTTTGGGGTGATAGCCATCCTAACAGTTGTAAAGTGGTATCTCACTGTGGTTTTGGTTGGCATTTCCCTGATGATTAGTGATCTTGGCACATTTCACATGTACCTTTTGGTCATTTGTACCTCTTCTTGGAAAAAAAAAATGTCTAAATTATTGCAAAGACCAGTGTCAAGAGCTTTTCCCTCACATGTTCTTCTAGGAGTTTTACAATTTCAAGGTTTATGTTTAAATCCTTAATCTATTTCAAGTTAACTTTTGTAAGTGTGTAAGATAGAGGTTTACTTATTTAGCATGAGAAAATCCAGTTTTCTCAACCCTATTCATTGAAGAGATACCTTGTTGTAATCGAGTATTATAGCAAATATTAACTGACTAGGCTTAAGCTTATTTCCGGGCTTTTGATTCTGTTCCATTGGTATATAAGTCTGTTATTATGCCACGTGTAGTGGTGGGGGCAGGCAACAGGGCCAATTGTGAGCCTACTGGCAGCAGTAAGGGCTGTCACTGTGTACTACCTTGGCTTCTGGGTTTCTCCATGGACACTTAGTAGTGGAGGCTGGTGAGAGGCATTGTGAGAGGGACATGCAGGTGCACAGCTAGAAGGACTGGCCGCAGGTCAGTGCAGTGGTGCTGGCCAGTGAGAGACGACAGGGCAAAAACCATTGAAATCTGCAGGGGATCCACAGCAGCTGCGCTACCTGTAAATTTTATCTTAGGCCAAAAGTGATGGGGTTGTCTGCAGGGCACATCACTAGGAACATTATCTCTCTCAATAATATTGGCCAATACTGGTAGCCCCTGCTTTTCTTTCTTGTTCCTGGTAGTCTCAATGCATCTCAACTTTCCAATTCTCTGGATGGAGGGAAACCAAAGTGAATCCTTCATGAGGAATCCCCAAAAGCTGAGGCAGCTGGTTACTCACCCAGATCTTCCTTTTCCAGCAAAGGAAACTCTTGCTGGGGAGTTCCATCTTCACACTGAACAGTGCTAGCCTGGGGAATTGAATGGTATAGGCAAAATGAGGTTGTTCTCTTTTCCCTTTATGTGTGGCTATTGTTTTTTTCCCCCACTGTATTGCTGAAGCTTCTTAAGTGAACTCCAGAGCTCTCTAGAGAGAGGTAAGAAATGAGCCTGCTTTCCTCATGCTTAATGTACTCCTTGAATGGTATATTTTGAATAAATGTTTTGATGATGGAGACAAAATTTAAAAGGAACTTGACTTCTTGAATTGCCTCCTAGAAGAATGCTTACTAAAAATCCACATTGGACTGCTTCATAAGTGAGAAAAAAATTCTACTGGGATTAATCTGTTTAAGCAATTATTATTATTTTAACCATTCTAGGACCAACAGGAACTACTAGTTATTAGCCAGTTAATGCCACAATTCTCATGGTTGTTTTTGTGTTGTTTTGTGTTGATTTTTTTATTGTTTGTTTTTTATTTGTTTGTTTGTTTTGATAAATCTGAACCTCCAAGAAATAGATAGGTACTATTAAGCGTGGTTAGAAAGCATATTTAGTTTTCATAAAGCCTAAAGGTTTTATCTTTTCATTACTTTAAATATTCTTATGTCATCTACTACTTTTTAAAATAAAGTCAAGTAGGATTTCTTCCCCAAAGAGCATAACAGAGTACTATAGGCACCAAAAGATTCAACACATTTTTATTGACCAAGTGAGGTAGAGTGTAAGTAAATTTGCACAAATAGTACTTAAATGCAAGTAGCTAAATAAATATGGTCGAGTTTTCTTGAGCATGGCTACAAAATGTGTTCTCTAGAAGAGAAAACAGATCACTACTACTTTCTATCTACATGTTATAGTCCATGCTAGACGGTGAAAAATCAGTGAAGAAAGACGTCAACAGCCCTGTTCTATGGAGGATTGTTCTGTTTATTACAGGAAGAATAGAGCCTGGTGTTAAAATAGTTTATTTTCAGTCTTTAAATATGTATGAAGGGAAGCTGTTTGTTTTGATATACTGGACTAATAGTGTTAATATTTAAACGGTTTCTCTTTTATTCTTAAAGTAATGCTTCATTAATATGTGAAATATAACATCACCTTTGGTCATATTGTTTTAGTCTGTTTGGCTGCAGGCTTAGTGTGACAGTCATGCATCGACTTACGTAGTGAAAACTATTTTTTGCTGCTGAAGGGAACTAAAACCATGTTTAAACATAGGCTTTTTACAAAGAATAAGAGAAAATGAATAGTTAGAATACAGAGTTTTTAAATGACTATCAGATATGAAATATGTTAGCATATCTAAAGGTTCTTCTCTTTGACTAAGCAAATGCATATTAGCTTCTTTTTAATAGAGATCATCATTAAAATGACAAAGATTGAAAATTGATACTATCAAACTCTTTTAGGATTAGTAATATTTAACAACTGGCTGTCAGAAAGTCAGATCCAATAGCATTATTCATATGCCTTTTCTTAAGTATGTTTATGCATAAAACTTCTGTATTTAAATTTCTATAAAATTTTTCAAATATATACAGAAGTATAATGAAAAGTATAACTAATCCACAATTATCACTTCATGGCCAATATTGTTTAATTTATATGCCAACCCATTTCTTTTTCCCTTAAATCAATATGAAGTAAATCCCAAATGTCATGAATCACCCTTAAATCAACAGCTAAAGCACACTTAGAATTATGATAACGAAAGCTAACAGTCAGAAAAAAAGTTAAACAAATGTGTATATTCCACCATAATTTCTAGTTGAAATGTAGGTACTGTTTCTTTTCCTCAGAATTCCTAAATATTTGGAAAAGTATTTCCTTGCCAATCTACTACAACTCATTATTGTTATTAACTTTACCTCAGCAACTTCCTAATACCATTAGCTGAGAAGCACATCACAAAACAACTCTTGTCATCCTGGAATTTACATTATAGAAAGTTAGGTAGACATGGATTTAAAAAAAGAGCAGTGATAATAAGCCATATATTAAACACAAACTGTAACTTTTAAAAATACTAAGGTAAGAGTAATGGAATAGAAACAGTCTGACTTATTTATTATCAAGTCTTCTTACCCATCTGTGTGTAGATGGAATAGGAGTTACTGACGCAGGATGTAGCAGTAAATGCCCGTGCCCATTTGGGGAGATACTGCCCATGGATATATTTAATGTAATTTTTTTTAATGAATTACACAATTCTGGACATGATTTTTAATCGTGAGCTGTTCTTGATGTTTTGATGACGACATTTCTAAATTAATTACCTGAATATGTATTAACATAAGTAAAAGACATATTCAAATATTATAGAATGAATATATGGTACATTAAAGATGGCTTCACATTCTTGGATAATGCTCCCACTGAAAAGTGGGGTCTGTGGCCCCTCCACTCGCATCTGTGAGGGCTCTGCAACTATTTAATCAAAACATATAAACCAGTGACAGTGCCCACCTCAGAGCCAGTGCCTTACAGAACTGGAAGCTTCTACAGCCTGTGTCTTGAATACTCTTGGGACCCAGCTACTATCTCCTGAGGAAGCTCCTGCTTCCTTAAGGAATGGGGTTCATTGGAGTGGAACTTAGGACCTGCTGCTAACTGCACCTAGCTTCCCACGAACTGCCTGTGTCAGTTGACCTGCAAGGTGGACAAATCATCTGAAAATTCCCTCAAGGAGAGATGCTGCATCTCCAACTGATTAAAGCAGAGATGAAGGGTTTTCAATTGCAAATTTAGGAGCAAAATAATTGATTATCATTGTTTTAACCCACTTGGTTTTCTTTATAAAGAAGCATTAGATAATTCTAGAAGAATAAATTTCCACATAAATTACTTTAGGTGACAGACTTTATGAAGAAGGGTTAGTTCTGATGTTTACTCCATATTCGGAGATAATTACCATTATCATTAAAACATCAAAGTACTTGTTTGTTGAATATTCTCTGTCCTCTTGAAAGCCTCCACTAACACTATATGCTACTCTTCAAATTCCTTTATTTTTTCCCCCTGTATGTCTCATATTCCTGTTGCCTTAGTATTTTTAAAAAATCATAGCATGCATTTGATATAATTTTAATATATGTTCTGGTGTCAAGCTTCCTTATACATGGGATATAAAATCTCTGAAAATAAGAATCATGTTTTTCAGCCCTTTTCATATTTGTCACATAACCAATGCTTATTTTTAAATAAATGAATGATTTAAACACTTCCTTGCTTAAGGCTATTACTCAGTGAGTCTAATATTTTTTCTACCTAAATATACTTTACTATAGTAACTCTATAAACTGTAATATATTTTTATCAAAAATATTACTTGTAGTAGATTATAATATAAATGATTCATTTTTTTATAACCATGATATATATTGAAATAAAAACCAGTAGGGTATTTGTAAGTTGCAGCTTTTTTACCTGAAGAAAATACTACAAATCAGTCCTATGATCTGGTGTTTTCTCATGGAAACTGCACATGAAGGGATGCTGAGGAGAGAAATAAACTTTCAGCTTTTATGTCTTTAGTTATCATTACCTAAGTACATGTAACTAGGAGCTGATGGCCTGAAATAAGAAATAGTATATCACACAAGGTCCAGTCAAGAGATGACAGACAGCATCATTATTTTAATAAAGAGAATTTAACATGAGGAATTGTTAACTACATATTAGAGAAATGAAGACAGAAGGGGGATGCTGAGGTGGTAACTGTGAGCAGCAGCTACCACCACAAGGAGAAAGGGCCCTGTGGAGCTGGAGATTTTTAAGAAAGGGGCTCAACAGGCCACTACTCGTTATTCTGCTGAGGGATGAGGGGCCTTATTCTGGGAATACGGTATTCTGGGAATACTCAAACGAGAGTCAACTGCTGCCGGATGAACAAACTATCACTGTCAAGGTGAAGAACCATTGCTGGAGTTTTGCAGAAAACAAAGTGTCCTTTCTTCTTTCTCTAGTATTTAGGTCTCCTTCATGTGTCCTCTGTTAGAAGATTCTAGCAAGGATTCTGCTAGAAAAGCTGAAATGTATTTTCCAGAGTCCTAGCTCCAACATTACATAGCAGAGTATAAGAGGCTTCTTTTGAAGCTGAGAAAAATAACTTAAAAACCAACCCATATGGGTTATTAATAAAACCATTCTACAGTTTTGGTCTCTGTCCATTATCAGTCACCAGAGTCTCTGTTTTACATTTCCTGTTATTTAATGCCTCTCTTTCAGAAGAAAGGATATTGAATATTTTTACCATAAGGAAAGGAAGATTTGTGAATCACAGATATAATGAGTAAATATGCAATAACTCTGTGTGGATTTTTCAGGATTTGATAAGCTTAGACTAAATTATCAGCATACTTGGATGCAGATACAAACAGAAGTATGGTTATATGTACATGTATGACTATTTGCATTGCTTTGAAATTATAGGCAGAGAAGCATGCACAGAAAAGACAAAGGTAAAGGCTGAAAACAAATAAAAACAAGGATCAAGCAGGAATAAGAAGTGGATAAGAGAATAAACAAAAAATATGATATTGACAGATTAGTTAAAAGGAAACCTAGAAAATTAGTGTAATCTTTTGTAATCAAGTGCAAAGCATATTCTTAGCCTAATATATTTTAAGAAGTCAGAAGGTCAGTAAAAGAGCATAATCACTCTGACATCTTAAGAATAAATTACTCTACCTCTGCATCTTTGTTCTCAGAGACTCAATAAACTATTTTTGTACTTAGTGAGTTGTAACTTGGTACTTTTTGTTTTAACATATATAAAAATGGGCATATCTTCAGCATTTTTGTTTCACAGCAAAAACATGACCAGTTTAGTAGCATTTGTTCATTACTTAAAGATTCAAGTCCCAGTATTACACTCCAAGAGATACAATCCATTAAGTCCATTAAGTATTGGGATATTAATTAAGAATGAGAAAAGAACTGAATATAGCATACATTCTATAAATCTGTGACTCAAAGGTCTTCACCCATTCTCTTATTCATTATTTATATATCTATCTATCTATCTATGTCTGTCTGTCTATCTATCTGTCTATCTATCTATCTATCTATCATCATCATCATCATCATCATCATTTATCTCTATTTCTTCATATGCCTTTGTGTTTATATATGTTAAACTTAGGTAAAATAATGTCACATAATTTAAAGAATGTTTCTGTAAATATGACAAACTATCACACATCCAGGTAGAGAGTTTACATGTCCTAATGATGTTTTCTAGAATGGGTTGACTCAGTAATGCAGCATGTACCTTGACCCTTTGTTCATTCTTGGCTGGGCAGTGCTTCAGGGTAAAGGATTTTGACTGGCAATTAGTGTTTTAGCATCTAGGTCAAGTTGGCATGTAATCTGCTTTATAACATATATAAGCAGCAATAATTGTGTTTGTCTCTATGTTTCCACCACCACCCATGAGTTGATGTTATCATTACAGAAAATTTTTGCCATTCTTACATTTATTTTTACCTTATGTTAATATACTTTCTTACCTTAATTTTCCTATATAAAAATCCTAAAAGAAGAATAAACCTGCCTCCCACTTAGATTTTTTCCTGGGCCATTATACTTGGAAGGCTGGTGACTACGCAAAATATGTAAAACAAGAACAATCTCACTTTTCTACTACATATTTATAATTTTAGTTTATAAAGTGCCCAAAGTACTGTTTCTATTCTTTTTCATTTAGATACTAAATTTCATGGCACTTTGGGTAAGTGTAATGAATGTATCAGAACAGTTTCAGTGTCTATGATTTAAAGTAAAAGAACCTAATTTCATATCTATAATTTTAATTTGGAAAGCTTTATTCAGTTAAACAATGAAACAGAATCTATAAATTTGAGTCAATTTGGCCTGTTAGTTTGACATTTATAAAAAATGTGTAGGTCAAGGTAATGCCTAGGTAACTCCATTGCTTATCTTAATTGCATATAAAACATCAAGATATTTCAGAAATATAAAACAAAAATATTAACTACTTCAATTAGGAAGAAAAAGAGCATGAATATTTTCTCAAGTTTATTTGTTTAATAGAAACAGAAAAAGGAAAAAATAGAAAATAAAAGAATAAAAAAATTAAAAGAGAGAAAAGAGAAAAGAGACAGAGAATTAGTAGGAAAAGTAAGAATAGAGCAAGCCGGTGAAAAATATATAAGATATATTGCTAAATGAAGTCTGAGATTACATAGGCCTTCACTATTGAATAAAGTCACAGAAAATTCATAGTTTAGAGGTTGGTGTATATATAACTAAATTATAATAACTGAATTTTGTAATGATCTTAATCAGGGTATAATTTCTTATATGCGAAGCCATTCTGGTATTTTAAAGAGCTTTACATAAGTATTTCTATTTTCTTCGGATTCTAAAATTTTACAAAAGCCTAAATTTTACCACTTTTAAAATAGTCAACACATTGTAAATTAATGCACCATTTTCTTGTTAAAATCAGCCTTGAATAAAACGATCTGTAGCTGAACAGGAGCAATAGTGAAGGTGTGAACTACTTCAGCGAAGTGCTAACTTCAGAGCTCAAATGAGAACATTTAAATGCTAAGTTTTTTCAGCAACAGCAAACAGATGTTTCTACAAAATATCTTTTAAATTTTTTTCATGTTTTCCAAACTGCTTTTTCTATGTACGTTCACTTCTTCATTCTTTAAACTTGGACTTTCCTGCCACTTTACCAATTTCCAGTGTCCATTCATCCTTGAAATATTTTATTTTTACTTCTCAATCTCTCCTCCTCTGCAGTAATTATAATGGAAGATGGGTTCTGCTCTAAAAAATGAATTCAGTATTAGTGACATGTACCAGGCTGATGACACTGAAAACTGAAGGCCATTGTTTTAATCACAGCACCCTAGCACCAAACAACATATTTCACAGTTTGCCTGAACAACTGTTCTCAATTCTGTTCTGAAAGAAGGGACAATGATTAACCCTTTGGCTTAAAACATAATTTGTGTTAATTTTTAAATTGCTGTGAATGATATAGGCTTCTGCTTGAACAGGCATATTACATTGATGATGCCAATAAGATAGCCATTAGAAGCGATTGAATTTAGATGGCTCATGAAGGCAGACACCTGCCTACTAATTCTGAGTTCTGATTAGATTTGTAGTTGCATAGAAATTAACTTTCAAAAAGAGAATACGTGCATATTTCAAAAGCAACTTTTATGGTTCTAATATCATCACTAGCAAATTTTGTTTTCTACAAGGCATACAAATTAAAGCAATGTGTCTTTTAAAATGTGAAAGAATAAACTACTCTGCTCATGCAAATATATGTAATGAATATGGACAACATGCTAACTCCAGTTAAGTTTTCTACTGTCTAAAATAACACTACATCCCCACAAACAACAGCTCATAGTGCTTTCATGGAGTTAAGAGAACAAAACTGTGCCTAAGACTCAAGATGACTAGACTTAAATAAGACACATATTCAGAGTGAACTAACAGCACAACCTGTGCAAATTTCTAAGTTTTTCTGAGCTTACTTTTGTCAGCTATGGAAAGATAGGGTAAAGTAGATAATTGAAAAGTTATCATATTCTTTTAATATTCTCTGACTGAAATGGTTATGGGATTTTAAATCTAAAGAAAAATCCTGTGGAAAAGTAGAGAAATCTAGAGAGTCTGTTTCAGTGAATATGACCCATTGTGGGTAGTTAGAATCACAAATTTCCTTAATTTTGTGATTTGATGTAGCCTGAAATCAAGCTTCTTTTTAAAATATAATGCCGCTACTATATATCCTCACCCCACCATTAGAACTTAATTATTTTGTACTTTAATGGATTTGCTAATCAAGATTCTCCTTAAAGATAAAATAACTTTTAGGACATACCATACTTTGTTTGTCATTAGCTAATGTAATAACTCAGATTGGTTTGAGCTCAAACCTGCAGGATAGGACAGAAAGAAAAAAAGCAGATGGGCCGGAGCCTGGCCTTTGAGGAGAGAAAAGCATCAGAAATGGCAAGAACAATTTTTAGCTGCCAGTTCAAATGTTTCGTAAACTAACCAGATTACATTTCAAGGATTAATGTGATTATGAGATGACTTGAATTTCAATTATGAGAGGTACAAATGACTGAATGAGAAAACTATAGAATGAAGCCTGATAACATCGAGCTGGGTGACTAATCTGGGATCAAGGGATTAAAATCTAAGGTCATACCCAGCACAAGTGAGTAGAAGTTATAAGAAGTAAATAACAATTAAATATTAATATAAATGTCTTAATATTTTATAGTTGTGTAAATACAGAATAGTGTTTGTAGAGGTAATACTTTCTTCATCCTTGGAAATTTTAAGTAGAGTTTGGACAGCTATTGTCAGAAAAATTTTTAGACAAGATTTTTGCCTAAAATTAGTATGTAGATTAGCATTTTGTAAAAACTATTCCACAAAATATTAATTCCAAAGGACATTGTTATCTCTAAAAAAGGAAAAAAGCTTCTATTGCCAATTATGTATGGTAAATGCCATTTGAGTAAAGTTACCAATTATGCATGGTAAATGCCATTTGGGTAAAGTTAATCATGAAACTTGAATACATGTCTTCACCCAATCTTTAATATAATAATACACTATTTAAATTCCTGGTGGGAAATAGTGCTTACTAAACATAGCTGCCTATGGAATTTGTGTGTGTGTGTGTGTGTGTGTGTGTGTGTGTGTGTGTGTGTATGTGTGTGTGTGTGTGAATGAATGATCATATGGCATAACTTTTTATATAATATATTTTGAGAAGTGTAATCTATATCACAAATTGGACAAGATTTTATTTTTATTTTTTCAGAATTTGATCTGGTTCAAACTATTAATAGCTCCTATTGGAGTATATGTGGTAATTATTATTTAAATATAAAATAATTTTAAGTAATACCATTTTTGCTCACTCAGTCACGTCTCACAGACAAATGCCCAGCTTACCTATATGAAGAGTTGGTTGATGTTACATGTTTAGAAAGTTAAATTTTGTTCAATCTTTTTGGGGAAAGTAATGACAATAGTATAAATATGCATGATACTTTTTAAAGAAAACATGAATTATACAAGTTAATTATTATAAGAAAACTATAAGGATGTACTCTTATTTTCCTTTTACAAATGAGAAAGCTAAGTATCAATATAATAAAAATAACTTGTCCAAGATCATATATATGTGTATATATATATATTTTTTTAATGGCTGGGACTCAGTCTTTTCAACTTTAGAATCTTTGTCCTAAAACTCTAGTTTCCCATGATATCAAATATGCATAGTGTTTCTTCAACAAGCTTTTAAGAAAATATAAAAATAGAATAGACAAAAAAATGATCTTAATGATTCAACTGTTTTCTTATATGAAAACATTGAGGTGGATAAATTATCTTTGGAATTTCTTTCTGGCTTTGTGATGATAGAAATTATCTGAAAGATAATTTTCATACAATGAAGAAATTTACACATTGCTATTAGCTAAAAAGGTCTCACAGCCACTTGTTATATAGACATCCATGAAAAACAGGATTGATTTGTATCAAAATTGCTCATTGGAAATACTCATGGGTGAATGCAAAATAATAAAGTAAATTGCCTCTAAGCTTCATTTGTCTATACAAAAGTAAAGGTCAAATTTAACTACCTTTCCTGGAAAATATACATATGATGAAGATTAAAAGAGAAGACACATGATCTTTAAGCCAGTAGCACTGCCAATTTGCCAAGAAACATAAAAAAAAAAAAATTAGAAAAATTAAGCTCTAAATTCAAGGCAATGAGAAAAAATCTAGCATTACCATACATGTCACAAGATGGTTTGAATTCTTTGGATTGAGTATTTTAATTTTTTGAAATTGCCAATAGGTTGTTAGGCAATAACCTAAATTAGCAGTTAGTGCAAAAAGAATGGTTGCATTTTTCCATTCATAGACATTGTTGAACATGAAATCTGCATTCATTATGGATTCATGAGATATGTAGTTTGTTACATTGTAGAAAATAGTAGAAACTATGAAATAACAAGAGAAAAAATATCTATCAATAGATGAAACACTAATAAATCAGAGATAAACAGTTTAGACCTAGTCTTGTCCATTTTTCAGACATTTGCTATTTTGCTGATAGCTATATAATGTGAACCATATTCTGAATTTATATTTAATATAACTTTTGGGACGTATTAGATCAACTCAAGCTGTCTTTTTCTCAGCAAAATGAACACTTTTCCATGATTCTTATTGCTTACGTGGTCAGAATCCATAAATAAGCAGACCACTACCTTCATCTATCATTGGCTATTCCATTTTCTCTGGTTTTTTCTTTATTTTATTAAAGAAAAGTTTGCATTGACTCATAAATATGACTTTCAGGCACTATAATGCTCAGTGCCTTTGGTTTGTCTAAGACAGCAGTCAAAGGGATTCAGATAGAAAAACCTGCTTAAGAGAAGGGAGCTATCACCTTAGTATAGTATGAACTAATTGTGGCAGACAAAGAATGTGTCAAGTCTGTTGGACTCCCTCTGTGTCACCTGTTTCTGGTGGCCTGGTAAGAATCTGTTAACCACATGTTTGTTCTTTCTCATCTACTTATAAATTGCCTACTTTCTCTTTGAAGTCCCAGACCCCTGACTCTCTCTCCTTAGTTCATAATGACATAAAAACCTCAACTACCTGATGTGCTGTTCTAAATTCTTAGGAAATCCTCATACATACGTCAACGGAACTCAAAAAGATTTTGAAGGCTTTGGTAGAAATAAATGATAGAGCTTTATTCAAGTGACTTAGAGTTTGCAAACTGTAAATACAGCTAGACAGAAAAAAAGAAAAAAAAACAGAAGTGTTCTAAAGAGAGAAAAGTGAAAAGTTTTATAGTACAAAGTACATTCTTGAGAATTATCAGTTCTGCATTCTTAGCCCTAGATTGGTCCAGGACAGTTGTCAGTCAGATGACAGGCAGTCAGGATGATGGATAGCAAGTGGGTGACAAAAAGTCTGGTCATGTCCAGTTGTCTGAATAATAGACATCAGGTGAATATACACATGAGTCTTTTGGGGTAATCTCGTGATGTGGATATATGAGTCCTTCAGGGGTAATTAGAGGGTTACCTGGAGGTCCAGATGCATATTCAGGCATTGACTCAGGACTGTATAGTTTAAAAAAATTAAGTTCCTAGGTTAGTTAGAACAAAAGTGGGACCTTTTCCCTTGCTTGAACCTTCATAATGTAAACAATTTTAGCAGCTTGGTTAAAGTGACTCCATTTTCTATATTTATCTTCACTCTTAACTCATTACATATATAATAAATTTTGTTATTGTCTTCTGTTAATCTGTCTCATGTCAATTTGATTATAAACCAGCCAGAACATAGACAGAAGGAAAATTATTGTTTCTTCCCCATAGCTGTTTTCTTCTACTACTTTAGTTCATGGATATGTTTTATGGTCACGTCATGTGGTTTCTGAACATCCCCAAATAAAAGCTGCCTAGTTAATCAGAGAGTAGACCTCTAAAATACTGTTTTTGTCTGCTGTCCTCTCCTTGAGTACTCATTTTGCATCTCAAAAAAAATCCTCCCAATCTCTCTCTCCTCTTTCTGTCTCCCTCTCTCCCTCTCTCCCTCTCTCTCTTTCTCTCTCTCTTTCTCTCTCTCTCTCTCTCTCTCTCTCTCTATATATATATATATATATATATATATATATAGAGAGAGAGAGAGAGAGAGAGAGTTATATATATATATAAAGTTATAAAAATGTGCAATTATATTACCGATAACTCAGATAACTTTTCCCATCCTGCTTTATTGTTTTATGCACATTCAGTAAGAACTGAATACTTTTTCCCCAAAAATCTGCAGTTTGATAGGAGAAATTAGTTCATTAAAATAGAAACTTTTTTCATATTTGACACGTATTTAAAAATAACACTTTGGTGTTTTCTTATAACAATTGTCTACTGATAATACATATTCTATAATATACGCCATAAGGATTGTGGATAGTGATAATATCTTAATAGAATAAGAATCAGATTTTCTCCAAGCTTAAATTTAAAAATGTATGTTAACCAAAAATTTTGAAAAAATACAAAGATTAGCCAAATTTTAAACCATCTGGAAGCTTTAGTCACTTTCTGGATATTTAGAATGATGTGGTAGATTCCAATTACTGGATAGGTGTCAGCAGTGACAAGGGACAGCTGATAATATGTACATCTGTTTCTAGCTAATTCTTTAGCATGTCATAAGAGAGCCTTTTCACGTTTGAGATAAAATCTTTTATGTCTATCTTTCCTTCTTTCTCCTTTTATTTCTTCCTTTCTTCCTTCCTCCTCTAAGGATTGCTATTTTATTGTTATGCCCTATGCTAAAACATGGGAGATAGTGGACAATGTAATAATTGTGGCCCTTCTTTTCACAGAGTTTAGAGTCTAGGCAGTACCAAAAAATTATCAAAATTGTATAAAAATAAATATTAAATTTTGTATATTGTGTGTTATAAATTGTAGATTATGGCAAGTACAATAAACTTAATGGCCACAATTTCTCTGAGAAAGTAGCACTTAATATCTGAACAGTGAAGAGACACTCATGAAAAAGAATGACTGTGTTAGAGAGAATAATTCACTAGCATAAACAGAATTAGATTCTGATACATGAAAGATAGGCAGTTTAGATACATGATATTGAGTAAACAGAAGAATGACTTGGCTTGAAGTCAGAAAAATAAACATAGGCTGTATAGATAGGTCTTGCAATCTATACCAAGGGGCTTAAATTCTTGTCTAAGAACAATGCAACAACATTGAAAATGCTAAGCAAAGATGTTATTAGATCTATTTTATATTTATTTTTGTTCTTGGTAAGAAAATATAGCAAACATGAAAGGTTAAGACAAATTAGTAATTCATTAAAATTATCTAGTTTAGTGTTGGTTGTGGTGAGGACAAGTGAAATAGAGAGGAAACCAGAAAGAATTTAAGTTTGATTTTGGAGGAAATTTGACAAAATTAGTGATGACAGTGTTCCTTGGGAGAAATAAGGTGAAATCCAGTGTGATTACTCAGCTTCTACCTTAAATGACTCAGCAAATAGTAATATTATTCACTGAAATGTGGATGCCTATTTTGGTCATTTTTGTTTTTTGTGGAGGGAAGGGGTGGTGGAGGTAAGGGAGGGAAAGGGAAAACAGAAGTTTGCTATTGAGAATGTTACATTTGAAACTAATTTTGTGTTTGTTTTGTCTATACATTAAAAGAATCACTTGCATTGATGATATAAACTTGAATGGGATATAATCTTGGGAAGACAGCAGGTCACTGCCTTAATTTCTTTCTTAAGGCTGCCGTAAGGAAGTACCACCAACTGGGTGACTTAAAACAACAGAAATTTATTCTCTCACAGTTCTGGAGGTTTGAATTTCAAAATCAAGGTGTCGGTAAGACCTTGTGCTCTTGAGGCCTCTATAGGAGGTTCTTTGTTTTCTCTTTCAGCTTCTGGTAGCCTGACATGTTCCTTGGTTTGTGTTCCATAACTATACTATCTATGCCTGCATCTTCATGTGACTGTCTTCTCTGTGTCTGTGTCTTCACATGACATTCTGAGCGCGCGCTCTCTCTCTCTCTCTCTCTCTCTCTCTCTCTCTCTCTCCCTCTCTCCCTCTCTCCCTCTCTCCCTCACTCATCTTCTTGTAAAGATATCAGTTATATTGGATTAAGGTCCCAAACTACTCCAGAATGACTTCATCTTAACTAATTATATCTTCAAAGACACTATTTCCAAGTAAGATTACATTTTGACGTATTGGGGGTCAGGACTCCAACATATCTTTTTGTGGAATACAGTTCAAACTAGAACAGTCCCGTATCAAGAAAGCATAGAGAAAGAAGAAACAAGCTAGTAACGAATGTTTAAAAAATCACAGCATTTAGATTTCCCACGGTTAAGGCACTGATGAAAGTCTGGCATGTTAGCTAGGAGGAAGTCAGGTGTGTATTTCTACCACATTAAGGGAAGGGAGTATTGAGGCAGGAGTGGTAAACAATGTTCAGTTCTACTGTGAGGAGTTAGATGAAAGCAGAAAATGGCTTAAGTCATCAATGAGCAGGGGAACTGATGATGTATATAATGATAGTCCTGGTCACCAATAAAATATAAAATTATGTCAAGTCAACTTTATAGAAAATGTGGACTGACTCTTAGAAGGATTTACATAGAAGTGATTATTATTATTGATATTATTTTGTAATTTAGGCGTTGTTCTCTGGAAATTCTGTGATGAATAACAGCCAATTTCCAAGATTAAAAGGATACCGTATGGCTAATTAGCCCTATGTTTTCCATGCATTTCCTCCATAGATATGTAGAAATACAAGATCTCTCTTCGTTCAGCTCATTATGGAAGAAAATAAATTTAGACTATGAATTAACAGAACAAAAATAAATTCTATCATCACAAATCACACAAATGAAGAAAATTAAACAAAAACTTGAAAAGGGAATTTAAAAGCATATACACATGTGTGTGTATATAGATACACACACACATACATATTATAAAATTATGTATTTAAAAAAATATCAGAAAGCTAAAAGTGAAAGAAGAAAACATAGAAATATTTCATTATATAAAACAATCTAAAATATGAATTTCATAAGCCATAAGAAATATCATAAGCTAAGTCAAGAGACAAAAACTAATTGAGCTATTATCTCTAAGGCTAATATTTGTAACATATGACTCTCTTATACATCAATTTTACAGTTACAAAAAATCAAAGTTCTAGAGAAGATTAGAATAAGATTAAGAAAATAATGAAAACAAATGTATAATAAAATAATATTATGTTATCTTATTTGTGTATCTATGTATTTATAGCATATTATCTTGTGGGAGCTTAGAAACATATTAATACTTTTCCTCTCACCTAAATTCTTCCAACTGAGCTAATAATCAAATTAACAGAGACAAACGAACAGGAGAAAATGGGGAATTCACATAAGCATGTAAATTTCAAAGACAGCGAGGCAACATTGAGCATATAAGACATTTTGGACATAAGAGAAAAAGCAGGAATGAGGTATTAGATTTCAGAAGTGAGAATAGGTGACTTATAGGTAGTTGAGGAAGAGTGGAACTTTCTAAGTCAACAAATTCTAGCTGGGCAACTCAAAAAGAGTGGTTCACAAGGGGTATTTTGCTAATGAAGCCCTGTATAAAGCCCTCCTACTTGCCATACTTAATTAGAATCATGTTAAAGCCAATGTCCTAAAGATTTCCCTTCTGAAGCAGGTTTTCCTGTCTGAATCTCTTGGAGGGGAAAGCGAGGAGGGTCAAAGGTTCTTTCTGAGTCTTGTTTTTTAATAAATAGCTTGACATCAATATCCTAAAAGGCAGCTTCAAGGTAGCAAAACTTGGGTTCTCTTCAATCTGCCTAAGGAGTTGCATTCAATTATAGTCCCTGAATAGTGCTTTATATAAGGAAATGAAAACTTATGTGATTTCTACCTTATTTTATGTACTGATATTTGTAAATTTAATACAATGCAGACAAAAGCAACAAATATCTCTCATTGTGAATAAATGAGCTGATTCAGCTTTCCTAAATATTTTAGGGGTGTATAATTCACTCTATCTTGCACATTTCATGATTGTCTTCTCTGAGTAAGAAATGAGGAATAGAAACTGCCTACATGACCTCACGGGACTGGTAATCTAATGAATAAAATAGATCTGGAAACAAGTGCATGTTTTTTTTTTTATTTACTTTTTTACTCTTTATAAACACCATAATATGAACCAAGAACTTTATGTATAAATATTTATCTTGTATAACTCACTCTCTTTCCTATTGTCAATTCTTGAATACCTTGGCCCTAGATAATTTTTACTCCTGGACTGCTTATCTTAACTTTTCTTAAATTTAATGAGAAAGTATAATATACAGGATGTATAAAGGTTGACTAAATAGATTAAAGTAGTAATAAAAATTAACTTTTGTGATGATGTGAATAAAAAATAGAAATCACAAGAATATATGTACTTTAATTAACATGTGGACTTTCATTGTATTAAAAAAGGACCTTCATGTTTTTCATAATAATGCATAAAAGTAACAATTCAGTAATGGTAAGATGTAATTCATGAGGTAGGTTAATGCAATATTCTTTTGAGCCTAGTTACAGCATATTAATTCGAGTGCCATTGTTTAGAAGAAAAAAAGGTCAAATTAGTCCCATAAGCAAACTGAGAAATTTCCCTCGTCTTCAAAACCAACCAAAAAAAGAAACAACATCCTGTGGCATTGTTTTCTTTGCATTATATGCAATGAAATAAGCAAAAATGTAATGAAAACCCAGGGAAATATGGGTTTGCATTTATCCAGTATCGTTCTGAAACACTTCAGAAGAAAATCTCTAGAATCAAGGAAGCAGAAAATATTCTCCGATAAAGCTGGTTTGAAGGAAGAATTGCTCAGTTAATAGTTTCTATAGAAGCAGTTCAACTAGTTTCCCAGGGAGCATAGTTGCTTAGGAAACTCAAATATATCAGAGCACAGAGGCTGTGACTGGACACCTGCCGTGCACACAGTTTCATGCTGCCATTTCTACCTATTTCTGTTTTCTCTTCTGGCTGTGCTCTTACATGGCAGAAGTGCAGAGTTGGGAAACCAGTCTAGTTCTTGGCACAGGGTGGGAATCATGTAATTGCTTGTGGGCTTACCATAAAGACCACCTTTGGTAGGAAAGTTGTTTTGAAGGCAGATTGGGTGACATTTCCCTACCCTGTAAACACCTTCTATTGGCCAGCAGAATAATTTCTGTGGTTGTACTATAATCATATTCTCTGGAAAACCTGGCACATTAAGAAATGGTAATTGAATTTCATGAGAGCCATTTTCCAAAATATGCTCAACTAAGAAAAAGTCAAGGTCATAGGTATACCAGACACATTCAAAACTTTAGGCTGGTTTTCTGAAAATAGCAATAATGTTTTCCCCTTGAAATGGATAATGATATATATATATATATATAGAAATAGAGTGGGTGTTGTATAAACACTTTGGGATTTTTGATAATAATTTTGGTGTTAATTAACTGTTTTTTTATATAAATGATATATAAATGTTAAATTATATACATGTTTATCTATCTCTATTCATCCATCCATCCATCCATCCATCCGTCCATCTGTCTGTCCATCCATCCATCTGTCCATCCATCCATCTTCTGTCATCTGTCATCGATCTCTCTAAATGGGTTTTGTAATGCCTTTTGAAAGTTGACCATGCGTTTCTAGTTGATATCCTTTAAAAATGAGAAATGATGATGGCAATGTGGGAACACGTGATGCAAATGTGACTCGTGGTCTCAGTGCACCAGGCTGCCACATTTCGCAGCTGTTCAGTAGACATGAGGAACTCAGCTACAGAACCTATGCCAGTGAACTGTGAACCCCTAGATGACACAGCATTCCAAAAAGAGAAAAAAAATAAGCTTTGCAATTAACCAACAGCGATCCCTGAGGTTTGAGGCTCGGAATTATTCCTGTCTTCTGCATTCTGTCTGTGAAGCTTTCGGAGACCCGCAATCACCACGTTTTATCAACACTGTTCAGTTGTAACAGATTACAGTGAACTTACTCATATTTTAGCAGTTAACAAGTATAGATATTCAGAGAGAAAGAGAGAAGAGAGACGAGTTTCCTAAAACTTAAATCATGTTATCCTAGAGTTAAAGTGAACTTTAACTTGTTTTACAAAATGTTCAACCTTCCGATTTAACGTTGTGTGCTTTGATGGTTAGTGGAACCATGAGACTCTTGTTCAGACAATACTTTCTTAGACCTCAATCACATTTCTGATTTCTATCTTACATTTGTGTCAAGGTATCCCTGGGTATCAAAAAGATAAATGCCAAATATTTTGTTTGTTCATTTGTTTATTTGTTCATTTGTATTTTATCTACTAAAACAGTCAATGGTGTGATTTTTTTTTTTTAAATCCTCTATTTTGGGCACTGCTCCATAATCACTGGCTCTCCAAATGGAATGTATTCCCAGCTTCACTACTGGCTCATGCTCAACTTCGGACTTCTAGGAGCATATGCCTGTCGGTGACTTGCTGAGTGCTGTGCTGATCTTTCCGGAGCAAAGGTAAATGGCACAATCTGCGCCCTCTGGAGCTCCCAGTAAAATAGTAGCTCAAGCGAAGATGCCGATATTACCCTCCTTTTTTTTAAGTTATATCTCAATTTTTACTAGGCACTGACTTTGTGCTTAATTGTCCTATGTACTATGCATACAGAGATAAAAATATAAATCAGTATCTTTGTGGAACTCACATTCCAGCTCACAATATTCCCTTACTAGTTATAGGATCTAACCCTTTTGTGGGACATTGGTTACCTCCAGGGCAATCTGTTTATTCTGAGCTGATTTTGTATCCTAGACGTTTCTGATTTCTATGGTTATTTGACAATATTGTTGGGGCCTCTCTTTAAGAAAAAGTAAACATTTCTTTGGGACAGGACTTTACTTCTTTTAATTCTCTCGGTGTTTTTCCTATTAAATGATAAGAAGATCATAGTGGAGAGTTAATGTTGATGTGGAGAAAGAGCAACAGAAAGATATATCCCAGAGCATATAAAATCACTTCATATATAACAAATATTTATGTGCCTAAATTAACAAAGTGACTCTAGGTCTATGAATGTTTCCAACAAGTTAATTTAGTCATTTTAATTTATCCTCAAGTTTCCAATATATTTTTCTAGACTTTAGATTTTCTTTTAAAATACAACTTTACTTGCCTCAATAAAATATGTTTTCCACAGAACAGCCAAAGGGAGCTATTTAAAACTGTTTTAAGATCCCAATGTCTTTCCATCACACTAAGAAAAAAATCTCAAGTGTTTCACTGGCCTACAAGTCTCTACAGTCTGCCCCCTGGTTTCAGCCCTCCTCTTTGCACCCAGCACTACATGTTCCTCCCTTAGGTCATTTTTCTTGTATCCTTTCTGTCTTGAAAACTTTTCCCCCAAATAGCTAATGACCCATTTCCTCAGTCCCTTCCAGATCCTGTTGAAGTGTCTCCTTCTCAAGGTACCTTTTTCTATCCCCATATCTAAATGTCAATACTTGTCCCTCTTTATTCTCTTATTCTCCTAATAGTTTTATTCTTAGCATGCATTACTACACAATATACTATATATCTATTATTTCACTCTGTTTACTCAATAGAGTGTAAGTTCTAAAAAAGCAGACACTATCTTGTTCAGTTGCATTCTAGGCATTAGACAACTACTTGAAAAATAAAAGAGATCAAAATATTGCTGATTTGAATAGATGGAAGAAAGAAAAAGAAGGAAGAAAGGAAGGAAGGAAGGAAGGAAGGAAGGAAGGAAGGAAGGAAGGAAGGAAGGAAAGAAGGAAGGAAAGAAGGAAGGAAGGGAAGGAGGAGGGAGGGAGAGAAAAAATAAATTTTTTCAAGTAACAAGCAGG
Source organism: Macroglossus sobrinus (assembly GCA_004027375.1). NCBI lineage: Eukaryota > Metazoa > Chordata > Mammalia > Chiroptera > Pteropodidae > Macroglossus > Macroglossus sobrinus. The sequence continues at coordinate 100,854 of PVKZ01003377.1, forward strand.
ATATCAATTATGGTTCTCTCGAGCTACTCCAGAAAAACTCTTCACAGTGTCAGTCTCCCAGAGTCTTCTGGCTGTCTCTTTTAATGAGAAAAAGCAGAGAACAGGCTTTAAAATATTTTTTTCAGTAATAGGTATGCATTTTCAGGTGACCATTCATTGTACTATAAGGGTAATTTATAATCCTTCTCCTTGAGGACTTCAAAATAAGGCATACACAATCTTATGTCTTATTAACTAAAATTGATATTGTTATAAGAAAAAAAAAGGCTAAAAATATCCAAATTATGTTAGTCTGTATTCACTACCTATGCTATGTGATCCATTTTGCATTTACTGTTTATTACATTTTAAAATCAGGCATTATAAATGAATACATCTTTGCTGTAATGAATCAAACAATAATGAAAAGAAGGGAAAAGTAGTCTCTTGTAGTAGCTTGGCCATTGAGAAAATAACTTGTGTGAAGATAGTTTGAGAAGTGATGCCAGAGAGTAGGAGAGAAGAATCAGAGTGAAACAGAGAGTCAGGAAAAACCAATACAAAGGCGCATTATTGATGTCATTGCTATAGGTAAGATGCTTCTAGAAAGCATAACTAATGTCTTTCAGGATTGTCTAATCGAAGGCTTTGTCCATCAACTCTTATGTCAATTGATCAACAAATAGTCATTTCAGAGTGTTTATATTGTACTGCTAATCTGCCCATGCTTCCCATTTCTACTTTTGACAGTGATTGTGGGAGAGGTCTAAAGGATGTGAGACTTGGTCATTAGTGATAAAGGAATAAAAAGTGCATGCTGAACTCAATCCACATGTGTATTACATAAAGTCCACTCTGTTTCTAAGTCTTCAACATTTATCTACAGATGACTTATGTAAGGGATAATAGTGGTATAAGCCACAGTCTTCTTTACTGAAATTGGCCCTATGGATGTTAGTGATATTAATCACCTCCCTTGTGCACCATCAATTCTAAATATGCCTTTCCTTCAAGGAATGTTTTATCTGGGTCCAGTTGCTGGCCTGATGTAGTTACCCAGAACTTTATCTCTAAGAAGTTGATGCCTTCAGTTCCTTGACCCTAACTATATTAACTGTGATTGTTCTTTTACCATAGTGCTAGGTATGGGAACACCAAGAAAGGCCAAAGTGGATCTCTGATTCACACACATACTCCCTGCCCCCAGAGAAACTAGTTTTACCATGTTCCTTGGTACAAATGTTTTCACCCCTTAATCCCCAGGAACCAGGACATAGAGTCTAAGTTTTGGATAAGGAAGCATAAACTTTTTATAGGTGTCTGGCAGTGATCGTAAGAGAGGCCAATCCTACTTGATGCCTGCACTACGTGTTCTAGTTATTGGGTACAAGCTCCATATTTCAAGAAATCAGTTCAGTGCATACACAGCAGTCTGGCAGACAAAATCTTAACCCTGAGAAGTATTTTGTCAAAAATGGTGCCTTATTTGAGCCTTTAATAAGATGTTCCATTGTTCTATTATGCCAGGTCATTCTGGATAATATCACGTAAGGCAAAATCAATGGATCTCATACTATATACTTATTGCCACACTACCTTCTCTGTAAATAGATCTTTTAGACTGAAGTGATGCACATGTTATAAGTCTTGAATGTTGGTTCTGGCAAAAACCATGGAAAGGAAAAGCAAACCAGTAATAAAATAACACTCAATTCTGCTTACAATAAAATATTGCCTTCCAGGATAAAAGGCCTCAGCATTCACCTCTGCTTTGAAAATTTCAGACTTTCAAGCATCAATAGAAGGTAGATATGGCTTTTTGTGAAGAAACTCAATCTATTGAGTGTATATATAGCCTCAATCCCTACTACCATGGGTAGCATATTCACAACTTCTTCCACAAACACACATGGTCACACTCTAAGTTGACTAATGTCCCCTTGTTGCCTTATCCTGTCTACTTTGTTTTTAAATGTGTCTTTTGTGGTTTATCGACTTTAGTGGGCATTAATTTGAAATGCAAAAATCTCAACTCCTCTAAATCTATCTGTGCATTGTTACCTAGACAGCTTGGACTCTGTACTTCTAATCTCACTGCCACTCTGAATGTGTAGTCTCATTGCTTTCAGGCCTTTCATCAATTGCTGGACGATCAGCATGTCTCAGAAAACGTGTATCCTGACTTCATGTCAGGTCTTCCTTCATGACAAGTAATTGATCAACTATAGTCCTTCCAGTCCAGCATACAGTAAGGATTCCTCTTGTCACTGCCTTTTAGTGCCACTCTCATTGCACGTATATATGCATATATATACATACACACAAACACATGCACTACTTCTTTTAATGATAATTATGAATGCTTGAAAGTAATACAAATATCCTTTAACTTGCCTAAGTTTCTGATTCTCAGTGCCTGAGATGCAGCTTGTTCACATGTAAGTGCACCATTCGAATCTTCATAATTCCTCACGTGGTGTATTCCAAGGCAGCTGCAGACACCACATGTTCATCCACACACATGAATACATTGCTATAATACATTACTACAAATATGCAATTTCTAGCTTAAATTTGGTTGGCAGGTTCCTAAGTTGGTTCCCAAAATTTCCATTCCTGGCTGCACATGTCTTATAGAATGCTTCCCTTTGAGTTTGTCCTCAATCTGTGAATATGATGGAATGCCAATCCCATACTAAGGTTAGTAATTACTTGACTTTGAGCTAATCAAAAGGATAGTTATCTTGGGTTTGCTTGCCATAGCCAGTTTGATGAAACATTTAAAAATATTTCCCCATTTTTAAAGGCTTGCTGGCCTTGAATACACAGCTTTCATGAGTTCTACAGCTGCAAAGAGGTGAATTCTTCCAACAACCAGCAATCATGGAAGAGGGCCCTGAGTGTCAGATGACACCCTGCTCTTGGCTGACAGGTGATGCAGCCCTAAGGGCACCAGAGTAGAGACCTGGCTAAATTTTGCCAGGACTGTCAATCTGCAGAACTGTGAGACAATGAAAGGGTGTTGTTTCAAACCACTAAGTTTGTAGCAATCTGTTATATAGCAATAGAAAATAAACACACTGAATCAGGATTAGAAAGAAACAGCTCACACTTGCATAGGACTCTATCCTCTTCTGCACCAGCCTTCTAAGATCAATAAAGTATGCACCTAAAATGAAGGACTTTAAAATCTAGTAGAGGAAACAATATGAACATATCTTCAAAGGTCTAATGAAACACTTGCATATTAGATTTGTTTGTTTGTTTGTTTGTTTTGGTGGAGTTAGAAAGCAATTAGAGAAGCTGTGGCAACTGAGTTAAGCCTCAACTACTCCAAATGATCTTTCTGGTGGAAAAACTGGGGCAGCAATCATTTGGGGCACAGAAATAAAATGCTGCATTGGGAATTATGAATGCAAAGAACATGATTGCAGAATGCTGAGTAGACAGGAGCACAGGGGAGTCAAAGCCATAACTGAGTTTTATATCTTGAATGTACGCTTCCTACATTGTTTATTTGTTTTCTCTGTCGCTGTTTTTCTTCTCTCAATCTCCACACTTTCATTATCTAACTGGTTTTTGCATACTAAACTGGAAAGTTCGGGATCACGGTATCAGCACCACATTTTGGAAAATGCCTCAGTCAAAACATATTTTAAGATACAGTTACACTGGTTCTCACACACTTACGTGCTTGTATTTTATTGTCAGACTCATAGTTGATGCTTAAAATGTGTTATTTTCATTTTGTCCTTGATATTTAAAAGTATTTTTGAGTAATATTCTTGAATCCTACTGGTTCATGGCAAAACCCTAGGTACTAATGACAAAGAAATAAACCAGTTTGGCAAGAACAGTGATATTTTAGTGTGGAAATGATGATAGTTGGGGAAAAAGCTGGGGGAAAATATACAAGGAGAAAATAAATAAAGAAGATGTGTTGTCGAATACTAAATCTTAGTTATGAGACAGAATGATATGGTAGGAAGTGACGAGTCTGACGATAAACTACAAGTGAGTGAGTTAGAGCTGGTGGTCAGAGAAGGGTTTTCTAAAGAGATAGGATCTGAGTATGCATATTATAAATTCTCTGATCCATCAAATATATAGTCTAGATGAGCTGTCACTGGCTATAAAGTACTTTTGTTTAAATTTAGCTTCTAATGGAAGGAAAATATTGTAGAAAAACCGTACTCTTACAAGATAAATATCCATGTCTAATACTAAGAAAGAATAAAGATAAAATACTGTAGAAGTCCTATTAATTTATTATAAGAAGAAAAGTTGCAAAAAATAACTATGTGTTTATGGGCAATTTTAATAGGCAGAAGAAATTTATCAAATTAATTTCCTTGTTGCATTCATGTTATCAATAACAAACAAACTAGATGAACTGAACTGAGCTGAAAGGTACCTATTAAAATTTCCAAAATTATCATTCAAGAATTTTTATAATTTGAACATTTTATATAAAGGAGGTATCATTTTTGCACACACTTTAATTTTACAAACCCCATCATGTATCCACTTTATGTTTTTTTCTTTTTTATCTATAGAAGAAGAAGATTAAAGAGTAAAAAGCCACTCACAAAACAGTTAATCACTTCACTTGTGGGAAAAGTCAGAGTAATACACATCTTGTAGCAACTGAGAAGAATGCAGGATAGGCTATTTTTGTGCTCACTGGAGAAATATAAATCTTTTGAAATTTTTCCACTTATCATTTCTTGCATTCTATCTATTTGGTATATTAAATTCATATATAACAAGCGTGAAAAACAGTCATTTTACATGAAACTAATTATGTCGGTGGAGACCCAGAGGACAGATTTACCCTGACAGAGTACTGTACTTTCCACAGCATTTGCCTGTAGCTGCTTTACACAGTACAATGCCTCAGTTGGACTCACATGTATAGCTACACCTCCTAACTTATTAGTGGCTATTTTATTTTATGTTGCTATTGTTTATTTAATTCTTTTTGAAGAATTCATAAAAAATGCTTGCCAGATTTGTATGACTTAAACTATCTATTTAGAAATTATAATTTATATACATGCAGAATAGTAACTGACTTCACAGTTCATTAATTCAATTGATGAACAACAACAAAAAAGAAGTACTGAAAAATATAACCATGTGATAAGGTGAAAGAGGAAGTGTATAATTTTACTCCCTCGCTATTCAACAGAAATAATCAAATGTACTTTATACAAAATGGTGAATTCATTACAGAAAGTGATTAATTAAGATGCCATTTTAAAAACTGTACTTTTAGTATAAAATTAAAGAGGCAATTTTTTGGAAGGATATCATTCTGATAGAATTTAAGAAGATTTAGATTTCTGCTATAGGAAATAAAGTATATTTTTACAATGATTACATAAAATGTACAGTTTTCTTTCTGTGTTCATTTGATAGTTGCAGAAAATATGCTGTATGAATTATATGTGATATTTTGTAGTCACAAAAGAACTAAATTTTTTAATGCTAAATGTTTATTTCTCTATTTTTTCTTCAATGAAAATGGGCAGTTTTTTTCCCCAAATCTAGATCATAATTAATAAGGATATGGCATATTTTTCAAAAAGTATGTTTTCCAAATGAAAATAAATTTCTCGATGTATAAATCATCATGCCTGTAAATAAAGTACAAAAATTATAAATGTATATGTGTATGTGTGTATATATATGTGTATGTGTGTGTATCTATATATATATATGTATATATGTCTTGATTAGAATAGAAAAAACATGTTAAATAGGTTCTGCATTTTATTATTTTACCATCATGTAAACCTTCACTTAAATAATTCCAATATGGTATGGATGAAGTTAAATGTATATATGTGTTATTTAAAAGATATTTCTTTTTACATGTTGATAAAGTATAAAAAGATATTAACATTGTGTATGCAGATAAAATGCCTACTCTACTGAAACTAGAGAGAAGAAATAAAAGAAACATTTAATTTTTCTAGCTGTGGAAAGAAAGTTACTAAATTACTTTTCAAAAGCCAGCATAAAGTAGTCACACATAAGCTAGTCCAGCAAATGATGATATTAACATTATTATCCAATTAGAAATGCCATCTTATTTACTCTTTCCAAATAAATGTTGAAAAACATAAAATAAGTTTATATTGAAGGTTAAGTGTATTAGAGTCTGAATTCTTGTGGTGCACGAATAAGAATTAAAGAAAGAGGCTCTGCAGCATGAAGGCTTTAGAATGAATATAACATGACCAAGGTAGTGACAGAGTCAATGAGTCACTGCCTACTCTGAATAAATACTAGAAGTAGCTAAAGACAGACTGCCAAGGTCAAAGCTCAGTGCTATTTCAGACGGATGTTATTCTCTGTACAGCAGTCAGTCTCTGCATCTGCCTCCAGGTTTCCAAAAGAAACTGGTGCACTGCAGGCACTCAGGATGAATCTGCCAGATTTAATAATAATCAAGAACACTCTTAAATAAATGTCTCCAGAATGAGAAGCAATTGGAAAAGTTAAAAGTAAGGACTACTTGAACTATGCTTTGTCTCCGAAAGCACACCTTTCTTGACTCATTTTAGAGCAGACAAAGGTATTTAAAAAATGCAGAAAAAAATACATGGAGATTCACTGGTTACAGTCAAAAATACTACCACACACCTGCCAGTTGCCTTGGTCATTCTAGTAACAATACAGCAAACATTCTGGGGAAAGATACAAATGTGGATAGAGCGAGTAACTTTGAGTCAATATTCATTGGCAGAGATTTATTTTCATTTTAATGCAACTATAAGGCACAGTTCAGTTTTGGCTGTCACTTAGCCTTTCACATAAAATATTTCCAAGTGAAAACTGTGACACCTTATGCATATTTTGGCTATCAATACAATTTTGACATTGCATCAGAATAAATATAATTTTTGAAAATTCCAAACCTTGAAAGTTACTCAGGAAGCTCCCCGAGCCTAGCCAAGAAAGTCAACATCTTAGCTAACCTTTCGTCACCAATGACAGCCACCACTTCTTAGAGAAATTTCCATCCAACATTATTACTCATTTAATAGAGTATCCATGAGAAATGCAAATATTTCACCTTGGAGTACTAGTTTAATCACATTAGTCATATGTAGCTTACAGGATATTCATGAACTAAAACTAAAATCACAGGTGTCTGACACAATGGGCACATTCTGGTTACTATTTGTGTGCAACAAATACCCCAGAATTGTAAAACTCTGCACTGCCCTTTCATTGGATGCAGGCTGACCACAGAAGTGGGCCATGACCTTGAGTGAGGTGGCTCTCTTCCAGAAGGCAACTTTCAGGTAGGCTATCAGCTAAGGGCTGCCAGTTCCCAACGCCCCTTGAAGCTGTGAGATCTCATCATTTCTTAAAAGGGTGGGGCTGGACCTGGGTCTTGCATAATGACATCTTCTTTTGCTACATCTTCTATGTTTCACATCCTTCTAATTCTCTCCAGTCTCACTGCCACTGTTCTACTCAAGCCTACAGTCGCCTCTTACCTGGGTTACTGTGATGGTCCCTTGTGTTCTCAGCTTAATCTTTTTCCTTCAGGGCATAGACAGTCAATGTTATAAATAACAAATGTCTTCTGATTAGACACTCTTTAAGATCCTTTCATATTTTCTCATTGCTCTATATAAAGTTAAACATTCTAAGTGTTGTTTAGAGAGTTCATCATGGCATCGCTATTCTTTACCTTTATATATTCATGTTCTCCCACACTTTTCCTCACTCTGTCTCCAACTAAAAAGGTTTTTTTGTTTTTTGTTTTTTTAAAGTTCTTCTACAGTCCTTCCAGTTTCCATTATCAGGACTTATAGTTATATTATTTATTCAGCCTAAAATACCCTCCAACTAGATTTTCCTCCCTTCCCTTTGGCACAGCAAATGCTGACCAATCTTTGGCAATCCACTTAAATAATACTTCCAAATTTGCTTAGGAACCCACAACTTCTTTTTCTACAGCCAAATCATCAGTAAAATGTTAAAAACCACAGGACCAACAACAGAGACATAAAAACTTCCTGAATTTCAATCATGTGAAATTTTGCCCTCCAGGTAAAAAATGGGTTGTCACAACCCTAGGAGTAAGAAGAGAAAAAGAGATTTTTCTAGCACTTCATCAATTGAAGCCAAGAACGCTGCTAAGCATCCTATAATACAACAGACAGTGTCTTCACAACAAAATTTGTCAGGTTCAAGATATCAACAATGACAAAATTAAGAAACTCTATGTATATATTTTCCCAAATTAATTTGACAAGCACATACAAAAAAAAAAGACAGAATAAAAAAAATGAAGAAAGGAGGGAGGGAAGGAAAAAAGAAGAAATAAAAGAAAAGAGTAAAAGGAGAAAGGGAGGGAGGAAAAAAGGAGAAAGAAAGAGAGGGGATTAGGAGGTGGAGGGAGAGAAGGAGGACAGAAAGGCAGGAAAAAAAGAAAGAAAAGAAAGAAAAGAAAGGAAGGAAGGAAGGAAGGAAGAAAGGAAGGAAGGAAGGAAGGAAGGAAGGAAGGAAGGAAGAAAAGAAAGAAGAAAGAAAGAAAGAAAGAAAGAAAGAAAGAAAGAAAGAAAGAAAGAAAGAAAGAAAGAAAGAAAGAAAGGAAGGAAGGAAGGAAGGAAGGAAGGAAGGAAGGAAGGAAGGAAGGAAGGAAGGAAGGAAGGAAGGAAGGAAGAAAGAAAGAAAGAAAGAAAGAGAGAGAAAGAAAGAAAGAAAGAAAGGAAGAAAGAGAGAGAGAAAGAGAGGAAGGAAGGAAGAAGAAAGAGAAAGAGAGGAAGGAAGGAAGGAAGAAAGGAAGAAAGAAAGGAAGAAGGAGAGAAGGAAGGAAGAAAGAGAGAAAGGAAGAGAGAAAAAGTGGGAGAGAGAGAGGAAGTAAGGGAGGAAGTAAAAGAGGAAACAAGGTGTGCTTATTGAGACTTGATCTTTGTTGTTCTTTATACTTTCATTCTAGCTCTTAGCAATGACCTCTTCCCTTCTTGTTTGTGTAAGTGTTCAGAGGAATCTACTTAATAAAACCTTCTTAAATCGTGTTTGTCATTTCTCACAACTTAACCAGACTGACAACTTTTCTGTGTGTTATGTGCTGCTGAGTCAGCTCTAACTCTTGGTGACTCTATGAATGAGTGGCATCCACAGTGTTCTGTCCTCATCAGTCCTGCTCAGCTCCTACAGGCCCTATTCATGGCATCAATCCATCTCAGATTTGGTCTTCCTCTTTTCTTGCTGCCTTCTACTTTCCCCAGCATTAATGTCTTTTTCCAACAAACTCTGCTTTCTCATAATGTGCCCAAAGTAGGACAGATTCAATTTTGTCATATTTTCCCCAGCGATGTTTCAAACTTAATTGCTCTAGGACTCACTTATTCCTCTTTCTGGAAGTCCAGAGTATCCCTGGAGCTCTCGTCCAACACCATATTTCAAATGAATCAACTTTTTCTTGTCAACTGTCTTCAGTGTCTGACTTTCACATCTGTACATAGTAACTGAATATAAGGGTGTGGGTGATAATAGCCTTGGTCTCTAATAACACATGTTTGCTTGTGGTGATCTTCCCCAATTCTTTTATTGCTGCCCTTCTGAGTCTCAGACTTCTCTCTCTTGATTTCTTGGCTGGATATCTGTTTGAATTGATGACTGAACAAAAGTAAGCAAAATCTTTACCAATTTTAATGTCTTCATTGTCTATGTTAAAGTTGTGTGACTTGATAACTTGAGTTAAAGAGTTAAAGAACAACCTAGATGCAGATTAGTATGTTGGTCTGATGGCAAAAGTCGAGGTTGATTTATTTAAAAATTTCTGTTTTAATGTAAAGATTAATTTAATATGTAAATATCTATACTGTTATAGGTATTATTGAATGTGGGAGAAAAAGGAAAGAGGTGAATTTAAGAAGAATTTAGGGTGATTTATAGAAACTTATGCACAATTTTTAAAAAGCTGTTTTAAAGAATGGGAGAGAGAACTAAAGAAGGAATTGTGAAAAGAATACAAGTTATCATTAAGGTTCCAGATGAAGTTGTTGGGTGTCAAAAATTTGTAGTGTCAGAAATCCACATTATTTTGCAGGCATTTAAAAATAGTTTTTAGTAGCCAGGTATGTGTGTGTGTGTGTGTGTGTGTGTGTGTGTGTGTGTGTGTGTGTGTGTGTGTAGAGAAGATAGGCAAGTGTTTGTTTGGTTTTTTTTTAGGCAGTATGATTGAAGAACAATGAAAAAAAAGAAAGAAACTGGTATTAAAAAAAATTGGAGAATGTTTGAAATGATGGACTAGGAATCTTTCAGAGATGAGACATAAAAAGGGCATGAGTGGGGAATAAAAAGAGACAACGGAGAATTTAAGCAACAGAAGGACTGTATAAAGTTGAAGAAAATATATCTTAATATTAACGGAGATAAATAAGCTGGCATTTGTGGTTAGAAGATGAGCATTTCAACTCAAGTTTTAATTGGTTGAGAATTTCCAAGCGATGATAAGATCCAGTGCAGGAGAACATTGAGTAAAAATTAAAGTCAGTAAAGGTGGGGGAAAAAAATTACAAAATTGAAAGGATAAGGCACTGAATCTTGAAGTCATTCAAAAAGAATTTAGATTTTTTTTCTCAGTGTGATAGTTGCTCCAAATAAAAGAGATAACCAAGAGAGGTATTATAATCCATCTGAAAGAAGTGACATTCATGAATCAATGGCATCCACAATACCCTGTCCTCAAAAGTCCTGCTCAGCTTCTGTAGATTCATGCCTATGGCTTCTTTTATGGAGTCAGTGCATCCCATATTTGATCTTCCTCTTTTCCCACTGCCTTCTGTTTTTCCCAGCATTACTCTCTTTTCAAAAGAACCCTTGCCTTCTCATGATGTGCCTGAAATAGGACACGGCGTTCAGGACTGTGTTATTTTTAGCTTTGTTCTTCAGAGATCGTTAACTGCAGATTAGTGATATCGAGGCAAATTTTACTGTGCCTCAGAAACTAATGTGTTTGACTCAGGACATCCAACATTATTTAGAGTACCTAGGTGCTCACTTCTTATCTCCTAGTGTATTTTAGACTTGGATTGTCTTCTGTCAAAGACAGTTTTTCCCTTATCACCTGATAATCAGACTTGAAAAGGGAAGCTGAAAGTGGTGAATTTATCATTAATTTATAAATTTCAAGACTGTATCTTACTTTAAGTTGTTTCTTCATATATTATAGCCATTCCCCTTTCTTACATATTGAAAACACGTTTCATATTTTATCTCTCACACAGCCAAATACAGTGCACAGCACACATGTTTAATGATCTTTCTAGAATCAAAGCAGCAAAGAATAATAGAATATAAAGGAAATTAACCCATGTATAATTTGGGTTTGTTAACGTGTCTATTAATACTTCTGTGCTTTGTCATTTCCAACTTCATTAGATTCCTCTAAATGATTAAAAACATAAAATATTGGAATTTAATTACATTATTAAGATTCTTTTATTCAGTAAACAGTTTGACTATCTATATTCTATCAATGTGCAATATTCTATATGCTGGGATTTATTTTTTCTGCTTAAATATATCATTCACCTTTCATCTAAAAAAAAACAACTCAGTGTTATTCTCTTGAAATTTTACTTTCTTTTGTAGATACCATCTCTTGTAAATACATGTTAAAATTATCCCACAGAATGGCATATTAAACATATTTTTAATGTATTTGATGTACATCTCACCTTTTAATCTTCATTGTAAAATAACTATTTTGCAATTACTTTTTATCTTTAAATATTTTTGTATGTTTACCCTTTAACCAAGCTTTTTCTATTCTATTTTCAGAAATATTGTATGTATCATTCTGAGTACATTATCACATGCCCTATAAAACAGATGCTGAAAGACCTCTCTCTGGGAAGTATCCCTTTTATCCCAATACTCAGAATACAGATAGAAAGAGAAAGTGAATAAACCAAAATGCTAACATCTCTAACTCAGAGGCTTACAACTTATAATCACATTGCATTTAGGACTAAACCAGAATGATTTATAGGAGCTGTTAGAATAATAAGATTTAATGGTTCAGTGTGGAGCCAGTCTTGACCACAACAGTACCACTTATAGAGTCAAGGATAAAAGGATAGAATCACTTTGCTTTGAAGATGGCAGTGATGGGCAGTAAAGACCAATGAAAGCAATGATATGTCCCAATGATAAGACCTCCTGGACCTCCATTAGATCGAATAACAGCTCCAAAAAAAAAAAGTATGATCTTAAGAGTTATGGCAATAAGACAGCAATACGAAGTACAGTGTTTAACTTAATACTACACATGATTGTGCAGGAGCCAAGAGAAGGCAGTGAAAATGAACGGTGGCCATAGGGCAACTGTAGCAGTGGCTGAACAGTAGTGTAATAAGGATAGAAAACCCTTATTGTAATTATGAAGATCATGATTAGCAAAATAGAAGTTGTTACCAGAGGTGTAACAAAGGGCTATTCTTAATCTGTAAAATCATTTATATGAACAGTCCTACAAACAATTTAAGAAATATGTTAAGTAATCTTAAAAATTACATACAATCGAGTAGATCAGCATGGTTCCAACTATTTTAACTACAGCAGGCTGTCACTAAGAGTCTGAAGAGGAAATCTCTGAGACAGTGAATTAATAGGTGAGTAATTACTATCTGGTGGTAGAATAAAAAATAACATTTCAGAGATAAATGAAATTTGGTCACGAATAAAGTTTTCATTACACATAATAATCAGTAGTGGTTTCCTTTGCATGATTTTGAAAAATTATGTCCTGTGCAATTTTATTGAATGAACAATTCTAGAATGAAATAGCTGTTATTAGTATGAGATAATATGAAGTTTAAGGCTACTCTATTCAGTTCTAATTCCACCACCACTTTTTATACTCCTAGGTTAAATCTGGTATTTATCATTATTAGATACATTCATGCACTAAACTATTTTTAAGTTGATTAAATTGACGAGATTTAAAAAATCTTTCTAAAAACCTGTCAAGGAAATTTATCAGTGTTCTCATGACTAATCTTAATATTTTATTTAAATTTAAATTTTAATTTTAAATTTTAAAAACAAACAACCAACCTTGATTATCCAGACATAGATCTAACCACCATTTTATGAAGTAGACAGTTCTTTATTTTATTCTTTATGTCAGTGAAAAGAAATTTAAATTTAAACAAACATAAAACATTAAAAAAAGAAAAGTCTTTGTGTGTCCTAGTGAATCAAATTGACCCTAGGCTCGAAGCTCTCTAAAGGATACTAGTATAAACACACTGTTTTAAAGAATCAAATATATTTTTTGTTAGATAAGTGACAGACCAATTAATCTGTTTATGTACAAGAAATGCAAGATTATAATATGAGATTTTACAGTCCTTAGCCATACTTTCACAATATTTGACTAGCAATTTAGAGGAGTAAGTATTCACTTCAGTGAACTCATTGAGCACATGCCTACCTGTCTCAGCATATTATCAAGGCCAGATATTCCATCACCAAACATTTACTTATTATGAATCCAAAAAGATTCAATCTCCAAAAATCTCCCATTTAAAGTACAAGTATATATGAAGTGAGAAAATCTTTGTAACCACTTACCACATTAGACTTATTGGAAAATAGCTGGTGAGTTGAGGGAGGAAGAGCACATACACTCGAAGGTTCTGAGAGAAAAAAGAAATGGGAGAAGCAAAGTGTAATTAGACAAATTTGTCTGCTTAATTGTTTTGCCAAAATTTTATTTTTTAAGACATCATCACCTTAGTTAACAAATAGAATGTGTGTGTGTGTGTGTGTTTAGGGAAGAGTAAAAAATATGTGTTGAAGAAAAGTGCAGGGTTTAAATAAACTCTTTTTTCTCTGTTAATCCAGGGCAGCTCTTCTCTTAATAAGAACTTTTATGTGTTTAAACATAACCATCCCATTCAAGAAAAAAAAAGTTTTGATATAATATTTTTTAAAGAGTGAAAAAACTGGAGAAAACTAAATTAACATAAGGCTTCATATTGCTACTCTGAACATCTAGATTTTAAAGTATCCTTTATAAACACTTATATAAACAGATATTTCAAAAGTTGCTGGCTATTAGTTCTGACCTGCCACGCTGTGTCTGTCAATAGATTTCATTTTGTCCTTGGAGCTATTTCAGTTATATAAGGAGGAACAGGAGAGCAATAAATGCATTAAATAAAACACACAAAGTATAATTTCACATTGCAAGTTTTTGTGTTCTTCTCAGTCAACTCATTCAATTACAATTACTAGAAACTACTAATCCTATTCCACCCATTGCCATGAAATGTATATACTGTATCTCAGAGAGCTGGTTCAACTTCCCTAATATATTTTCTGATCTCTTCTCTCTTGAGCTTACTCTTTTTATACCATCTTAAAATTCAGCCCCAACATGGGTAGACATTTGACTTATTCAGGGTCAAGGCTGAGAAGAGTCAGATTTCCACTGTGCAGCCCACCTGTGGCTTTTGCTCTTAATTCTGGTTGGAGTCTGAAACTCAAGCTTTTAAAAATTGATTCTAGACAACAAGAATAATTTAACTTCTATGTGAGGCTTCATTACCTTAACACAAAACATGTGTTCTGAGAAATAAGTTTAACGGTATGTCATGGCAATTCAATATAATAAAATAAAATTTGTATTAAGACATCTTAGATTGTAAATGACAGAGAATGAACTCAACCTAGCTTAATCAAAATGATTCTATTGGCTATGAGTATATCCGTCAATTATTTATAAATAACATTCTGATAATTATAAATAATAAAAATAATTTATAAATAATAATAATCCAATAATCCAATATGTACATGGATATGTATGCTTATTTTGTTTAGAAAAAATAAATGGAATGGTTAGGATTCACGGCTGACTTCAATAGAACTGCAAGGAAAATCTTAAACTCTACTTTTCTCATATCTGCTTCTCTCTGAATCACTTCACTGCAGATTAGTGTTTTTCATAAAGCAGAAACCATAGCTAACCCAACATAGTCAGAGCAATCCTAAGGCCACAACTAATTGAAAAAGTAATTGATTCTCTCCTCCTCCTCCTTTTTTTTTTTTTTTTTTTTTTTTTTTTTGCCTGGCTTGGGTTTGTGGTGGGGGTAGGGGAATGAATTCTTGGAAAAAGTAGCTGTTCCAATAAGAACAAGATGGAAGAGGTGGGAAGAAGAGGTTTGCTTACTGAGAAGAGTGGTTTGCTTTCACGAAATGGGAGAGTGTTCTGGAAAGAGGAACAATATAGATTTATTCCATTTTATCAAGTAACTGTTACCCACAGAGGAATAATAAAGCCTTCACCACATAGCTGATGAGAACTATGAAATAACATTGTTGGAATGATTTATAGAGCATTTACATAAACGTTCAACTTAAAAATTTGAGAATGGAAAATAGTATAGGAATAGGTATTTATGACCAGATTTATGAGACTATATTTTAACATAGATATTATAATATTTTAATATTATACATATGTATAAAATATATTAATTATATTCTTCAAGTTTTTACTAGGAAAACAAAACACTTAATTTTAAAGCAGAGAGAACTTAAGAAAGAGAATATGTTTCACCAGCAATAGAAAAGTTGAGCAATAGAACGGGGACAGTGATATAAGGCAGATATCAACAACAATGGGGAGCCACAAGTTCTTTTAACTAGAGGCAAAAATCAGAGAGAACGAGCAATTAGGGGGATCATTTTATAAACTATATAAATGTCTAACCAATGTACTGTATACTTTAAACCAATAAAAAATGTTAAAAATAAAAGTAAAAAAAAGGAAAGGCCATGTTTTCTGTGTTCAGGGAAAAGGTTTGTCTTGCAATAGCTAGATTCAGGCAGCCCTGTCTAGCCACATAGGAGATGTAGGCTATTAGAGATATCATTGACACAGTGATCAAAATGCTGACAAAGGGGAAGAATTACTCTGGCTTCTTCTTTTCTCTCTTTTCTGTGTATCCCACCAGAGGCTCCCATTGGCCAAAGTAAGTAGTCTGATGACTTGAACACTTGGGAAATGAATCCTTAGGGTCAGGAACCCTATCATAGAAGCAGGGAAGGCAAATAGTGAGAAATATGTCTTAAGGGAGTATACTTCTGTTTTTCTTCTCATGCTGAGTTTTTTAATAAAATGGTTTTACTACTTTTTTTTTTCCATTTAGATTATATTTACTGAGAAATTAGCATAACACCATGCTAGATATATTACATATGGTCTATTTCTGACTTTTGAAAAAATAAAATCTAGTTTTTTAAAGTAAACACTTAGAACAGTTTACTTATATAAATTTACTTCAGATGTCCTTAAATTCCATTTATTTTTAGTTTTTGCATCATAATATTCTTTCAGGAAAAGCAGTTGTCCTTGGTGTGCTTAAGATTCTAGAAGTTCACAATGGCAGCAATCAAAAATGAACAGACTGAGTGTGTACAAGACATAAAGACTTGTACCAAAAGGCGACATACAAAGAAATGAGTATTGAAAACATGACAGTCCTTGAGGAGAGGAGAAGGATCCAAACAACGCTGTTGTACTTGATGATATTTGTTTCCTCTGCCTGAGGCTGAATAATTTTCCTGCTGATGTGTTCAGTGAAAAGACAACAATAATCCTTTCAGGATTTTTTCATTTGTAATACGGAATGTTTGCTTACTAGTTATTTCCTATCTAAATTGCTCTGATATGAGAAATGCACGTCGTAGCAATCATTTCCCTTTAAACATGGATTCAATTTAACACTCTGTCCTTCTTTCCAGCAAAATACTGTGTATCAACCTTGGTTACTTAAAAAGACAAGTTTCTGGTTCTTTTTCTTCTTGTCTTATATTTATGTGATTTTTTTTTTAATCTTCATGGAGGGTGAATGACCAGCAATAGTGAAAGCTGTTTTACTCCTTCAGACTTTGAACATTGCTAGCATGCGTCCTTCTGAACTGAGAGAGAAGAGGGTAGCTTTCTGCCTTTTCTACTACAATTTTCCAATACCTCAGTTTCCCGTTGCCTTCTGAAAAATGTAGAAGCTATGCTAAGGTAGAAATCTCTCTTCTTTCTAACCTAACCCTTCTTCCCAAATCATTCCTCATGTCTTCACTATGTTTTATTTCTTAATAGTGTCTATTTTTTTTTTTAATCTTATTTGCTTATTTGTTGGTATTGCATTTCTATCCTGCCCCACTAAACTGTGAGTTCCTTGAAGGTAGGAAATTTTCCTTTTATAATTTTTTCTCTCAGACTGAGAACAATGCCTAACACATTTCAGGTTCTCTAAATATTCGTTGACTATTGGCAAAGAAAAAATTAACATATGTGACATATATGAGTTCCATATATAGCAAGGGATAGGTATTAATCTATCATTTAACGTCCCTTAACTCTCAGAAATATTTTGAAGACATATTCTATTAGTTCAGAAGATTCATAAAAATACAGAGATGGTTTGAGTTATAGTATAATGTAACCAAGAACAATCAGAGTGATTAATGTATAATAGGTATTTATTGGATGCTTATTAGATAAATGAATAACAATATACTAGGCCTTTTCCAAGCAACATTAATTCGTTGATTGATTCATTCAAAAGATATCTGAGTGTCTACTATGTACTAACTACTGTCTAGATACAGGATGAAATCAATTAATAAAATAAATTATTTGTTCTCCTGTATCTTACAAATAGATTTAAGAAAAAAAGAAGCAGCTAGAAGATTTCTTAATACTATCATAATTTCTCATTAATTTACGACCAAATTAATAATTTCTTATAAATTTATGACCAAATGGTAGTGGCTCAGGCGCTTTTAACCTCAAGAAGGAATGGGAATTTATTCAAAACTTGATGGACAGTTTCCGAATGTGAGACCAAAGCCTTTTGCAGTCTGGTGAGCAGTAGCTTTCACTCGTTGGGTAAATGTTTTCCTAAGTGAAACATTATTAGCAAGGTACAGCACTGTCTTATCAAATTGTCGGTCATGACTCATTTGGAAAACTAGAAATTCATTTTACTTTCATCTGTCTTTTTTTTTAGATGAAATAAGAGAAAAGACGAGAATACAACATAGCAGAATCAAGTAGGATGCAACAGAACAAAATGGAAAATTCAGAATGCTGACACTTGGTCATTTATTTCCCAAGGATTAGAATTATTTCACACAACTGTGTGTGTGTGTGTGTGTGTGTGTGTGAATTGTTGTACTGGCTTATTAGGTTATAAATTATATTTATTGTAGGCTAGGATAAATAAAAAAAAAAACACTGAAACCATTTGGTGCTGGGATAAATAGCAAAAAAAAAAAAATATATGGGAGTTGCTTGAATAAATCTCCCACCCACCACACACAATCACAAAAATAATTCAAATGTAAGAAAGTGAGGTAGAGGTAATGAAGCTGTGGCCAGTCCTACAGAAGCAGGAAAGAAAGTGACGCCTTAATATGATACGCATGTGGGCAAGTACACAAATAAGGTGATGGATGGGGCTGTGGTGGGTAAAGGAGACAGTGACAGTTGTTGGTTTCCAAAGGAACAAACGGGGGTGGTTAATTACTTTAATAATACAGGGTCAATGTGGTTATTCAGATCTGGCATCAAACCCACTGAATCACAGTTTCAAACACATAAAACAGGAGATGCACAATAAAATAATCCAGCATAAGAGACTTATTAGATAAAGAATGAAATAAAGGTGCACTGTATTTGCTCTGAAATAGGAGTAAAAAAGGGCTGGGGTTATGAGAGTAACCTCTGTTCTTATTGATTGCAGTTGGCTCAAAAACTGGTCAGGAGAGATCTGAGTTTTCTTATTTGTAAGAGAAAATTCTCTGTTTATTAAAAAAGGCTTGATAAGCCTGAGAGGTTGGAAATATATTTAGGACTCTGAATTCACAAACTGTATTACCAGAGTTTATTTACTAGTGTTTCAAATTAAAAGATGCAAGTTTGATTTATCTACCTCCAGGGCAACTGAGAATATCACATGAGGTAACGTATATACAAAGCACTGGTAGTTTTAGAAGTGGGTATTATTATTAAATTCTTCCTATTATTATTTCTTCCTAATGGATGGGTGGGCTAAAGTGTGGCAGAGACTGGTGAAACAGCTTTGCACAGGAGAGTAAACTCTGATAGAATGAAACTTTGTAATAGAACAATATAATAAGCCTTCAATAGTGAAGTTCAAAGAGATAATAATAATAGTAACAACAGAGGAGGAGAACAATTAGTTGAAGGAAATTATTATTATTTATTATTATTATTATTATTATTATTATTATTGCAATTGCTTTATGTTCTCAAAGATAAATGCACATAAGTGATCTGTGTGAATATTTTTTGTACTTGGGGATCACATTATAATTCACATTCTTTCTTTCTATCCATCTAAAACACCAATTCAGTTTCTTGGCTCTTATTTCTTCTAAACTTGGTTACTTTGACATTGATCTTAACATTTTTAATTGTTTTTATTTTTATTTTGAATTGTCTTCACTGTATGGAGAAACCATAATCAGCCCCATGGAAGATAAAATGATTTTTCTTAAACACGTGTGATAGTGCTTTCTCTTTAAAAAGGATATGTTAAAAATGGATATGTTAAAAATGTTTTTTAAAAAGGATATGTAAAAAAAAGGCTATGTTAAAAATGGATATGTTAAGGCACAAATGAAAAGAGCCTTGTGACTTTTTCTTTGGCTGTTTAAAGAAACCAGTGCATACTAGTAAAAATATAAGTGAGGCTTTGTCCTGATTTCTTCCTTTGTTCTAAGGTACTTTAGAATGGGCATTCCATTTTAGTTATCTTTTTTATTATATGCCCTGACTGAGGGAGTGAGTCACGCTTAATAAATATCTGTTGAATTGAATTTTGTGGATGCGGCAAATCATTTTACAAAGCTTTAAAAACAGTATTTTAAAAATCAAAGTCAGAAAAAAAATGATTTGGGATATTTTTGCTTAATAAATGAAACTGTGGCCTCCTTGCTTCATATTTCACAGACACGAATAAAATAGTTCTAAATTTAATGGTGGGCCAAGAAGTTAGTATCTGCTTAGCAAGTAAATATTTTGTAAGCATGACTTTCAATCATGCAAAAAAAGAGTTGTGCTGGCCTTTTCAGGGTGCTACCTCTTCCAAATGTAGTTCATGTGTTGCCATAGCAAGTTAAATTCTACGCACATTTGGACAAAGTTCACAAAAGTTGGAATAAATTACATTAAAATAGTCCTTTACTTTTATTTGTAATCTAATGGGATTTTTAAAAAATCTTATCATATTTTCTTTACCTATTATATTCAAAGTTAGTAAAGGAGAGTTTAAATGTTACTTATCTTACTTTCATACTGGTAAGAGTAACCTTCGAAGGTTGGGTTTCTTAGATCTTAAAACTTCTTTTGATGTGTCTAATATATACCTTTAGGAGTTATTTCTTTGGAAAATGTCCAGTCCATTTTAAGTTCTGTTAAGGTTCTTAAATAGAAATTTGTGGCTTTATCATACTAGCAACATGTTTTCATGAAACAAAACTCTTCTAAGATTTAAAGCTCCCTGAAACTTCAAGATTTCCATTTGAAGAGGAGATCATCCTAGGTCATTCTGAGGTCCTCAGTGGCACATATTTTTTTTACTTTATTATACAGATCATCTATCATCCAGGAGAGTACTTCTCTAACATTATCCCAGTGACACAAAAAGAATCTAATTTTGAAGAGTCATGAGACCTACTTAGAGCAGCATCACATCCTTGAACTCCTGATAAAGATCTGGATACAATTTCCTCTGGAATGCTGCATTTAGCAGTCCACATCTATGTGAGTCTCTTAAACGTCCATCATCTAAAGAAGTTTAGGTCCAACAGTGATCCCATTAAAACTGGGTTTCCTCCTGAGGATTTACAATTTGGGGAAAAATTTAAAATCACTGCATGATTTTTGCCCACAAGACATAAACCCGAGGAAAATTTAATTTAAACCATTTCTATAAACTTCTATACACAGTTTCATTATTTATATCTTATACGGTTAAAATAAAAACTTCATATATATTTTATGTTTTATATTTCAATATGTAGGAAATACTACTATTGTATAGACTATTTACTTCTGCAGAATATAATGTAGCAAAGGTCTTACTGTTTCTTAAAAATTACATATATGTCCTACAGGTAATAATAAAATCCATGAGGATTTTAACAATTGGACATTGTCAGGTTTAAATATCACATTTTAAAATACAATGACATTTTATTATATTAAAGTCTAACTTATATTCTTAAAATTGTACATGGTGTATTTTTATAAACAATATTTAAGTATGCATTAGAACAATTACAAACAAAGTTTAATAGCTAATAATTTTGCTATATTCAAAAATATATCTGGTAGAATAATACCTTGAGATATTAAACTATGTCATTTTCTGTATATTACCATGTATCCTTGGACCTTCTCCAAAAAGTTCATTTCAAAAGCCAAGATTAGATAGTCAAGGAATATCATTAATTTTATACATAATAGATATAGAGGAGTAGATTAAGAGTCAAGACTAAGCTGAACAAGATAAAGATGCTATGAATTGAGAAAAAGAGAATTATTAAACCATTCATTCAAATTAGCCACTGAATGCTAAGAGTTACTAAGAAAGAACCTTTTTCCTATTTAACTCCATTAAAGCATGGTGTTAGAATAATACCCAGACAATCTGAGCAAATGAGAGTAGGGTCCTCTGCCTGAGCCTTCTAGGCCCCAATATTTAAGTGCTCCTTCACCAGGATGGTAAGAAAAGAACAGAACTGTCTTTGTGAATTGTCTGCACAAATGTGTTTTGGCAGCCAGCAGTTTGTTCTGGCTCCAGTGGGCTTTGTATGTACTCAAGAGTACCAAAGACTAGTTTCCAAGAGCCAATGAACTTGACATGTTTTGCAGTCTAGATGAGGAGGAAACAGCTATGACATACATGGACCTCTAAAGAAAAGCTGCAAAAATGTGTCTCTGTGTAAATGAGTGAGATCAGATGATAATTCACCAAAAAATACAATAGCATTGTAATGTCTCAGGTCTTGGAACTCTGACTCAAACACAGCAACTAAGGCAATCAGATACAGAAGGAATGGGAAGAAGCCTACTGACTGAAAATAAATGTTGCTGTTTGCATAATAGAAGTTTGTGATAACTACAACAAATATTGTAGTTATCATACTGGAATAACACTACAATGATCTGACAGAGTTGGGTGGGATAGAAGTTAAGGAAAGGGCTCCTGTTCCTTATTTTAGAATTAAAGAGGAATTTTCATATAAAGGGCTAATCAGCTCTCTGTTCTGCTTCTGTAAATACGCTTGCTTCATGGTCCATACTCGAAATTGACAAAAGACTCATCTTCTCTTTTACTTGATCTGTCTAAACAACAAATGCAACTATTTGTATCGTGTAGCAACTCTCGTGCTTTGTAATACTTTGTAACTACCTGCAACCATAGCAACTCCCACCAACTCCCACAGCTTTGTAATGGAGGACAAATTAACCAATCAGTCAAAAAGGATCTATATAAGAAATGTTGCACCTGAGCTTGGGGCCCAGATCTTCAGAGTGTTAGCTCCTCTGGGACCGCCCGCATAATAAACCTGAGTTCTCCAACTCTCCGAGTGCTGCTTGGTTTCTCGCCAGTCTGATTTTGGATCTCTTCTGCATCAGAATAAACAAAGACATTATGGTACAATACATAAATAGGCAGACTGGAATCCTTGTTTTATCATTATCTAGATGTTTGAAAATGTTCTCTATAATGCGCCTTAGCTTTCTTAGACTATTAGCAGCCCCTGAAAGCTGAGAGATGGTCTGACACTAATATTCATGCCTTGGTGTTGTTGGGAGCTGGTATGGCATTGCCAGCCCAGCCACAGTATTCTACTTTGTGAATAAACTCCTTCACAGCACAGTCATATCAGGTAAGGTCACTGTAAGTATGAAGGATCAAGACAAAAAGATCACTCTATAACCATGTGTGAGCAAGCCAAGAACATTTTACAACAACAACAATAATAATAAAAAAAAGACCAAACACCTCTCTATCCTGGCTAATATTTATAACTGTTGCTGTTTTATTGATTACAACTTTAGCTCTTATTTGTTCCTCCCACCTTCTAGGTAAGAATTTTTAATATAACCAATCATAAAATTGTGTAGTACTATGATATATGAGGATTCACACTTAGACAAAGAAGCTATATAATTTACTACAATTGTATGGTCTACTGCATACTGATATTGTCTGCTAATCCTGTCATAATCAATCTCTAACTATACTTTATTTTCTTGTACTTTTTCTTCCTGGTAACACTCCTTTCTATAGTACTTATTTACTCTCCACTTAATTTTCTAATGCAACAATTTTAATCATATTTTGTTTTTATTATATTTCTATACAAAAAACTAATAAACCTTACAATATATTGAATATGAATGAAAAATGCTAATGATCTCTTTTATGTACTGGCCATTTCTTGTTAGCTATAATTTATGAATATTTTATGTGGAAACTGAATATCAAGTCAGCTATGAAATCACTTATGCATCAAAGTAGCCTAAAGAGTAATAATTTTTAGATATTTTGCTATGTTTGGAGCTCAAAATAATACATAGGCCAATATCTTAAACATATGAGAGACTAGATTCATATTTTTTGTTACTATCAGGTTTCTTATTGGTAGGGTTCCAAAATAAATGCTGATATTCTGAATATTTTTCCATATCTTAAGGGAAGCTTATCAGAATATTTGTGGTTTGCATGTATTTTGTCTAGTGCAACCTTAATATTTCTGTGGATAGTTTGTGTTCATTATTTTCTGCATAAATATGCATTATAAAATTTCTAAATACTTTACCAGAAATTATTAATATAGAAACTATGATATAGCCTGTAAGGTGAAGGCAACTGCATCAGTGGTTCAATTTTTTATGTATTATTAATATTGTATTTAAATCATGGTAAAAGGAATCTATTAAATAAAATATCTGATTAATTTGATTAATGAGAAAGCTTATGTTAACTGTAAAGACATATAGATGTTTACTAACATGCCATAACGACTATTAGTCATTATGTTTAGCATTGATTTTAGTTACTATCACGAGGAGGGACACAGTCACCAATACAAAGTCCTGGAATACAGCCAACCCAATAGCAGTGAAGTTACACTTGGTACCACACAGCTCCACTGGACTGCACCAGTGTAAAAAATGGCTGACAGCAGGATACCTGGCCAGCTGTTGTATGGTGAGCTGAAGTGGAGAGATCTCAAACAGAGCTAGCTGAAGGAATATGCTGCAGACACACTGAGGAGCAAGTTCAAGTAATGAAGCATGGCTGCAGAATACTAGGATGTAATAGCAGGGGAAAGTCCAACCCATGCAGAGCAATCAGTGCAGCAGAGGTGTTGTGCGGCCAGGTGAAGAAGGGACATTCCAGATTGCAACAGCTTTGGTAAAGAACAGTCACTCTCCCAAAGAGGACTTGCTACCTGTATTCACTAAGTGAGCATGGCTGATTTCTTAGCATACATTTTAATAGTATTAAAAGTAAAATATATATTATATTCTCATGAAAAAAAAATTGTTGATTCTATTTTCCCTATTATGCACAATGGTATCTAGTTTCCAAAAGTTAGTGCACAATTACTAGGACAATATATTAACTAAATATCTAGCATGTTTAAATGTATGTTTGCAGATGTCCAGTTATACAGCAAACCAATAACACAATGCTATATAATTGTGTTAGAAAATCTGCATATATTGGGAGATGTTTGCTATAGGAACTTTCCTGGAAGTTCAGTTAACTCGTGACTGGCAGAACATAGTGAAGTATTTAAGAGCAGTCTTAGGAGTTAGGCCATACAAGAGTTGAAATCATGTCCCTGACAAATTATACAATTTTAGCCCTGGGCAAGTTGCAAATGTCTCTTAGCTTCAGTTACCATAATTGTATAAAGAGGTACTCATAGGGCTACAATATGCAATATTCAGAAAATGTTCTGTGCTCTGTCTGAACACATAGTTATTACCAAGAGATATAATTATTTCATGAATGGTGTGTATAAGATCTATAAAAATTTAGTAGTCCCCATGTACAGCACTGGTGCCTGAAGGAATATGAAATGGGGTGTGTGTTCCAGTTGATATTACTGTACATTTTTTTATGTGAAAAGAAACTATAAATGGTGAAAAACTTGGTTTTTAAAGTTATACTTAAATGAAAGAGGATAAACTTTCCTTATGAGTTATATTTGAAACTGACTTGCAGTTAAATTCTATAAGGTTCTTGCATTTTTCAACTTTACATACCTGGTGCCTAGCATAGTGCCTGAGAGAATGACTTAGTATGTAAATGGTCATAGATGGAATGATGTAGTGTATAATAAATCAACTTCCAGGGTCTGGATTTAGTTGCTGATTATTTAACTTTAAGAAATCTTTTGCAGAAGATTATATCCTCTTGTATTTAAATAGTAGAAAATGTGCTGCAAAAATAATAATAATAATAAACCTTTTGGTCCCCAGATAACTGAGTACAATTTGGCTTTCCTTAATGAATTATTATCTAAAGCATAATTCTCTTTAAAATAAATAATTCTCAATTTTTTCTTGGAAATGGCAAAATCATATTTTCTTATCATTTCTCTCATTTAGTGAATTTCTTCATGTCCTTAAAAGATCCATCTTTGATCTGATTAAATTGTTTATTTTTATTCCTTTGCATTTACATTATTAAAATGCCTAATCACATTTTATATCTATGGTTTATAGATTATATATAATTTACATTTTTAGAAATTGATATAGCAATATAATAGCATTAGCTGCTAATTTTTACATATAGTAGAAATGTATAACTTGATCTTAATATGTATCATATCATAAGCTCTGCTAAAAAAGCAATTTTTTCAAAAGATACATTTTGAGTTATACCTATATTCTGTATAAAACTTTCTATTACATATTTGGAAATTATAAGAAATGTGATCATGAAAATTAAAGAATTTACTTTAAATTTTATTTTTGGTGTGTTTTGTGTGCCTAATTCACCATATTAAATTTTGTTCTTTTTGCAAACGAAGATTCTGAATCTTTGACTTCAAGAGTTACACTGTTCTTTTTAATAGAGGTTTCTAATACCCTGAGGTAGAAAGATAAAGGGCTGTCAGTGAAAATGCCAGTTACCTGGAGACTAGTAGCCCATTGAAAATTCCAGCTGATAAGGTTGGAAGCAAATGCAATGATTGGAAGAAATGTCTAATCCAAACAAGGGCTCTCCTACCATTTTCATTAATATGGCTAAACTTTATTTAAAGACATTTAGTGACTTTGCCATATCTACCTCATTAGTAAAACTTTTCTATGGTTTGATTGACCTTACTGTCAAAGTTTTTTTAAATATCTAAGATAAATATAACTTTCTTCAATTTCAGTCTAGGATGGCTAGTTTTAGCAGTAGCACCTGCTTTTACTATTACTTCCCAATCTTTGCCAGATTTTTGTAATATCACCAGAAGTTTTAATTGTCTATCATTTTATTTATAACTTATTTTTCCTGATTTTTTAAAATGAAAAATTATTTTAGCTTTATGGTTTTCACAGCCATCTTTTAATTGGTTTCTATTTTTTTGATTCAACTTCGTAATGATGCAAACATTCAAAATTCACAGCAGTTTCACCTTTCAAAGAACTAAAAACGCTTGTTGCAGAGATCACACCATAGATTTGCACTATGTGAAGCAAAATGAAGAACTATGCCGTGTAGGAACAAATCTTAAAATTGTGATTACAAACGACTTAAATAGAACAGATTTACCACCCACCTTGCTATAAACTCTCAGGGTCACACCTTTATTTATCAATTTATATAACCTTTAAAATGTACGTTATCCATTAAAATACAACATTTATCTAAATAGTTGATTGAATCACTGTCTTTCAAATACTGTATAATCTTTAGGCATTATATTCTTAATATCAGTAACAATTTTTCATCTTTGATTAAAAGTGCCTAGAAAACAAGTCCTTAATACCTCTGGTAGGCATTTTAAATTTCCAACATACCTATGGCAGTGAATCAGCAAACATGTTTAAACCAGATTACTAGAATGAATATTCACAGTCATTTTAAAATGCTATTGAAAAGTACAGATTGTACACATTTGGTAATCAAGTTATAGCAAAATAATCTCTAGGATATAAATATTTAAGTGATTTTATTTGATATGTATCAGGAGATTCTTAGATGCTTTAAAATAGAATAAATAGATAATTTTCTTTCCATTAGCAGAATAAAATTAAAAATTTTAATAACAGTAGCTAAATTAACAAGCCAAAAATTTTAATTCTGCATCCATATTAAGAAATTAGTTTTGCTTTCTTAATATTAGAAATAGTCGATCATTATGCTCTAAAGTCTTTCAGCATTTTCTGACTAGCTAGGAAAAAATTGAGGATAGGGGTAGAGGAATAAAAACATCCCCCCAAAAAAATCCTCCCGAAATGGTTTTCCATAAATTTTTACTAATTCTTTTTTAAATGAGAAATAATAATTGTTAAATTCTTCAAAATAAATTTAATGACAGAGGTTTTATACTCTAAATGCTTATTTTCAGCTCCTGCTTAAACATCCTCCAGTCCCTAAATTCTAGCCATTTTGGAAGTTCTCTCTTATTCTTAGTTCCATACATAAGATCCGTATTGCTCACCAATTACGTCTAAATATTCATCTCCAACCCTGATCAATTTCTTCAGTTTTCAGTGGTTGATTAGAAAATTTCACATAAATGCCTTGTTTGACATTGATTCAACAAACACTTATTTAGAACATAGGATGCAACAGGTAATGCTTTTAGGTAATGAGAATAGCTGGGAATTAAATAGGAAATAATCGAACTTTGTGGAAATAATCCAATGAGGGGGATGGAAATAATATAATTAGCAGATAATTTATATTATAAGTTACAAAGTAATGATTACTATTAGAAGATAAAATAAAGCAATGTAAGGAGTGTGAGAGTGTCAGGACAGTATAGTAAGCCTTATTAAGATTTGACATTTGAATAAAAACTAAAAGAGATGGAAAAGCAACCTATGCAAAGATTCAGAAGTGAATATTTCAGGCATAGGACACTGCTAATGCAAAGGAGGTACTGCAGAAAAATTCCTAGAATAATTAAAGAATAGCAAAGAGGTCCTGGTGACTCATATTATATGAAGAAGAAGAGATAAATAATAGTTTGGATTGTATAAATCATCAAAGGCTATTATAAAGATTTTAGTTTTATTGTTACAGAAAAATGAGATGATTAGAAGTTTTTTTTTAAGTGAGACATAATTCATTTAATGTTTTAAAACAATCACACTGACTCTTCTATACATAAAAGAGACAAATTCAAACATAAAATAATGGTAGCTTAGACACAGATGAGAGAGGTAGCATTAATGATGGAGTTAAGTTTTCAGCCATTATATTTTTAAATAAGCTTTCTGTTCCTTTCTTTTCCTTCTGGGACCCCTATAATGCATATATTGGTTGGCTTGATAATATTCCATAAGTTCTTTAGGCTATATTCACTCTTTTTCTTTTTATCTCCTCTGGTTAGTTGATTTTCACTGGGCTGTCTTTGAATTTACTGATCTTTTATTCTGTTTGATCTAATCTAATGTTAAATCCCTCTAATCAAATTTTTCAGTTCAATTATTGTATTCTTAACCACTGTGATTTGTCTCGTATTTTTTATATTTTCTATCCTATTTTTAAATTTTTGCTTTGTTCATTCTTTCTTCCTCTGACCTCAAGAGATAGCTTTTTGACTATTATTTCAAACTCTATCATGTAAATCACTTATCTCTGTTTAGTTAGGTTAGTTTCTGGAGATTCATTTTGTCCTTTTATTTGAAACATATTCTCTTGTTTCTTCATTTTCCTTAACTTTGAGTGTTGACTTCTGCACCATAGATAAAACAGTCACTTCTCCCTGTCTTGACAGATGGGCTTCATGCAGCAAAGGAACTTTGTCAGTTAGCCCACCCTGAGCTCCCTTTCAAGCTTTTGTTATTGTCCAAGCTGCTGTTGCTGTTCTTAATGGCTTTCGATAATCTCAGGTGTGCCAAGACCAGTCAGTGTCTCAAAGACTTGGGAAATGTCCATAAGCCTGTTCAGGTTCCCAAAGAACGACTAATTGCCTGCCCCTTCAGCTTCCCACTGTAGGCTAAAAAAAAAGCCCCACCTTTAGCAGCACCTGGAAAACTCAGGGTATGAGATGAACAGTCTAGTGTCTATCAGAGAGAAACTGGGAGCTGGGTGTTTGCGGTCACTCACTCTGTTCTGAGCTGGAGGAAATACTCAGTGGCAGTGTCTGCGTGTCCAAACAGAACCACCTCTATGTTTTGTGTGCTGCAGGCGGAACCTGTGAATGTCAGTCCCTATCATTCCCATAGCCAGTTGATTTGGGAGACAGTCCCTCAGGTGCTGTTGGGGTGCTAGATGTATAAATAAGCTCCTTCCACGGAGAAGTTGGAAACTTGGTTTTACAGTTGGAGGAAGCTGTGAGCAGACAAGCAGATGGGCCCACCAGCTCTACCAGGCTCTCTGGAGGACCCCAGGCAGCTCCACACGCAGGATGATTAGAAGCTGAAGCCTTAGGCAGCAGCTGGGAAAACATGCACTCAAATTCCTTCCAGGGAAAATCTAGGACTTGGACGTTTCTGCTGGTTTCATCTGTATTGAACTGAGGGCAGATAACTGTAGAAAATGCACGTGTTCATATCTGAACTGCTTGTTTATTTGTTTAATATATTCCTGTGGGACTCATGAATACAAAGTCTGACTGGCTATCACAGCTCGGTGATTTAAGGATCCATTTCTTGAGTGGCAGTTGCAAAAGTTGAGGCTCTAGATGCATAGGTCAGTTGCTTGCAGGGAGGAACCACAGACTGGTTTTACTACTGAGGCAAGCTGAAGGAGAAGGAAGGAGATGTGCTCTTTCAGGCTCCCAAGAGGATGGCAATCAGCACTGAGATGCAGGCTGATTTGGAGCCAGGCCCTCAATCAGCATCTGGGAATGCATGTAGTCAAACCCCTTTCAGAGAAAATCTGGCGGATGGGTGTTTCTGTCTGCTCACTCAGTGCTCAGCCTTAGGAAGAGAGCCATGGAGAGTGCTCACACGCCCATTTCACAGCTGCTTCCTGGTTTGCTATCGTCCTGTTAGACTCAAAAGCAAGCTCTGTTGACTGTCAGGCAAGACAATCTAGGGGGAGCCGGCATTCTTTGGTTGTCAGCCTTAACCTTTAGGGTGACAGCAGTGTGGTCCAAATACTTCATCCCTTAGGGAGAAGCTGGGATTTGGAAGTTCCCTCCTGATTGTAAGGTGCTGGGCTGGAGGTGGAGTTTAGGACAAGAGTGTGTCTTGGGTTTTCTTATCTATTTCAATGTGGGTATATTCTCAGTTGCCTGATTTGGAAGAGCCACTCAGCTAGTTTCTGGATTTCTCTCAGAGGGAATAGATCTATGCATAGTTGTATATTTGGTATAGCTATGGAAGGAGGGGATTCAGGAGCATCTTGGTGATCTCTCTTGTGCTTTTAATTTATTTTAGGAAAAGGTACTCTCTCAGACATTTCTTTACATGATTGCATATACTGGGCACTCAATAAGTTTTGTAAAATAAATGTGTAAATGCACACATCTATTTTATTTGGATTTCTCATATGACTCAAAGCAAACTGAAAACTAAGAGCTATTTTTGCATGACTCATGAACTAGGCTGTCTACTCATTTTAAGGTAATAGATAAGGGACCTGTGCAATACCTGAGATTAGAGCAGATATTAAATATTAGAAATATAATGTAATGTCAAATATACAAATTATTTTATCAATTTTTTAAAGAATTGTTAATGTGTATGTGAGTTTATTTTTTTATATGAATGCTAAGGCAATATACAAGCTCATTTTACCATGATAAGAATTATTATACTTATTCTTTACATAGTTTACCTCTAGTAGTTACTAGCACAAAATCATTAGTTAAAAAATTTCCTGACTTTCACTTTGTAAATTATTTCCATTTTTGAAATAAGGCAGTATATGATAATCACAAATACATGATAAAAAACATTTGAGAATGTACTTCACTAAATCAGAGATATCTATTGCTTTCTTATTCTAGTTTTTAAGAGGGGGACCTAGATATAAAATAAATTTTGTTTGGTATTATTTTTTGCCTCTGCTCGGTTCTTTGGATCTATAAAGGCCTTCAGTAAATATTATAATTCTTTAGTTTTTCAGGGTACATATTTGTCATATCAGTTTTATTAACAAGTCTATAATTGTAAGTATAAGAGAACTGCATTTTATCATTTACACTTAAAATCATTTATAGGCTAAGCTCCACATGAGATAAACTAATAAAATCTAAAATTCTGTGACCAAAAAAAATGCTAACAAACCACTTCTGCTCAATTGTTTAGAGCTAAGCATGCTAGTCACTTTCAATACAATCAGTAGTATATCTTTTTTTGTTTATGTCTACTATGAGATACACTAATTAAAATCCCTTTTGTATTCCTCTTTTCATATACCACATGAATAGTGGGTAGTCAATTTGTGAACTCATTGTCCTTGACATACTGTAGAGGTGTTTCCAGCTGGAACTGATGATGTTTATTCTTCTGTGTTACCCAGGTAAAAAAATAATCCAAAATAATAATAATAAATTGTAGTTCTAACTTTATTTAAATTTGTTCTGCTACTGCTATGAAACAATGCAGATAAATCGTAAAGGATTTTTTACATTGTCCAAAGAATTCTGCCACAGCTATAATTATTTTCCTGCATGTGACCACGTGCCCTCTGTAGGTAAATGATTTTAAAGCATGAGAAAATCTAATTGAGATACTCATTATCTTTTGAGAAAACAGATTTAGGATGAGGGTGTGCAAGTCATATATTTCATCTTCCTGAGACAGGCAATAGTGCACATATTTTTAGAAGGTACATTTTTTGTGTGCTTTTTAAAAATTGTGGTAAAAATAGATAATGTGAGATTTGTATTCTTAATGAATTTTAAGTATACAGTATGATATTGTTGACCGCAGCCACACTTTTGTTCAACGGATCTCTAGAACACATTCATCTTGCACAACTGAAACTTTATGCCATTAAAACTCCTCACTGCCCCCCCACACACACACCCTTCTACGTTCTGCTTCTGAGTCTGACTATTTAAATGCCTCATGTAAATGGAACCATGCAGTATTTGTCCTTCTGTGTCTAACACTTTTCTCTTAGCATAATTTTCTCAAAATTTATCTATTTATGAATCAGGATCTCTTTCCTTTTAAGGTTGAATAATATTCCATTGTATGTATATATTACATTTTCTTTATCCATTCATCTGTCAATAGACATTTATTTTTTTCCCCCCCAAATCTTGGCTATTGTGAATAATGCTGCAACAAACATGTGGGTGCATATATCTTAGAGATCCTGATTTTAATTCTTTTGTCTAAATACCTAGAAGTGGGATTCCCGGATCATATGGTAATTCTATTTTTAAGTTTTGAGACAAAGTTTTATAGATATCTGAAAGAAACATTTGGGCTTTCTCCTATAATATATTCTTAAAGATATGATTCTTTCAGGCTTGTCACAGTTATTATACTCAACCAGAAACAGGTTGATTTATAAACATAATAGAATCTTTGTAAATTATATTTTGAACAACTTAAGAGTAGAGACAGATAGACAGACAAATATGCACATATATATTTCAAGTAATATAAATACATGATAACATAATAAATTATATATTAATACAGATATATTTTATACTTTAAATATATTATTATTTTAAAAACCCGAGTAACAAAGCTCTTTTGTAAGTGCCAAATTTTATAAACTAAATTTTTAAAGGGCAAGATACTAGAGTACTCTACTTACAAAATATTTCAAATTTCAGACAAAAGTACTGAATATCTAAGAAACCAATTCATTTTACTGATATCAAACAGTGTTCTGTGGTATTTAAAAGTAGGCAAAAAAAAAACTTGAAAATATACTTTAAAAAAGGCAAAAAGAAAATGTGGCTAATGAACACCTGAGTAGGTATTGAACATAATTAGCAATTAGGAAATTCAAACTTAAACCACAAATTAGATGCAATTTTAACTTATATTTAACTTTAACTTAAATTAAAAAAAAAAAGCTTCAATAAAACAAAACAAAACTGATAATACCAGATTGGCAAAGAAATGGAGCAACTGAAACTCTTCCACCTCTTATACATTGCTGGTGAGAGTACAAAATAGTACAACAATTTTAGAATATTATTTAGAAGTATTTTATATAAAGATAAACATACCTTTAACATATAATCACTGCTAATATTTTCACTAGAATTCTACTCCTAGATATTTTTCCAAAAACAATAAATAAATAAAACCTATATCTTCAAAGAGACTTAAAAAATAAAATTCACAGATGCTATAATTAATAATAACAATACTACTACTACTACTACTACTAATAATAATGATAATAATAGGAATTGGACTAATTGTCCATCAGCTGCAGAATGGATAAACTATGCCTTATACAATGGTGGACTACTGGGCAGTAAAAAGAAACTGATGAATGATACATGAAACAGGTACAATTATCAAAAATATTAAGTCGAATGAAAAACAACACACTGAAAAGTGTGCATAGTATATATATCAGGGCAAAGAATAAATAAAACTAATCTATGATGATAAAAATTAGAAAGTGATTGCATCAGAGGGCTTGTGAAAATTGACTGAAAAGAGGTATCAAAGAATTGGTGATTTTTTTAAACTTGTTTTTATTATATAATTGTATACAAGTATTATTACTGAAAGTGAATGACACATTTCTATGGATTTTATTTCTGTATACCTACTCAAAGGTATAAATTACATGTACTATTATTACCTTCTCTCTTTTCTAAATATTGACCCTGTCCTGTCTTAGTGCAGGAGAACCTCTTCTGTTTCACAGTCTGCAGTCTTAAATTATTTCATGTTTGAAGTTTATGAATTCAAACTTAAATATATCATTTCTAAATACCTTGGCATTATTTTACTTCATATTTTATAATGCTATACCATATCTACCTTTCTTATATACCAACTTAGATCTCTCTGACTGCTCTATTAGTTTCACCTCTGTTGATAAAGGTTTTGACATTGCATACAATGGATAGACGTGATATAGATGATCAATATTAGAGTAGCATGTAAGAAGCAATATAGAGAAACAAACTGGTTTCTTGTTCTAACAATCAATAAGGAGCCAAGTGTTATTTATAAATGAAATTTGTTTAATCATTTCTAAGACAGAGAAATAATTTGTTATGAACACTCACTTATTTGTTGTAAGAATAAAATTAAGAACAAAAACAATAAAGTTTTATCAGAAACTTCAAAGTATTTCAAATTGGGAATTGATATCACTCAATGAACTTTATTTTAATTGGCTTATTTAGTTTTAATTAACAGTAAAGCTATCCTGATGTTACCTATAAGTAACAAAAAAAATCATGTATTTTATTGATTTCATTGTTACAAATATTGTTTAGACATATGTTAACTTTTATAAGATATTGTGCTTATATCTCTCTTCCAGATCTTGTTTAATCAAATATAGGAACCCAATTTGTGGGTGTATTAAACTTTGGAATTCAGGAATTAGGAAAAACAATTGTATTGCTGATAAAATGTGTGACTTATATACATTATAAAGTGACTGAATTTATCT
The DNA here is from genome assembly GCA_004027375.1 of Macroglossus sobrinus. Taxonomy (NCBI): domain Eukaryota; kingdom Metazoa; phylum Chordata; class Mammalia; order Chiroptera; family Pteropodidae; genus Macroglossus; species Macroglossus sobrinus. The sequence continues at coordinate 135,677 of PVKZ01003377.1, forward strand.
TTATTTTTAGTGAATTATTAACCTTGTATGACACTCAGTATTTTCTTCAGAAATTGGAACTCAGTGCAAATGTCTTAAGGACGATAACCTACAATTAGAAGTAATATTTCTATCTACTAATGTAAATAACATAATAAAAAGGGTCAATAATGGGCTCCTTTGAGGCTAAAATGAACAGCTGGAGCTTTTGTTGTTTATAATAGCAATAGAATCCTCAGAACTGTAATTAGAATCCAGTCACCAGGGACTAATTGACTGACTGTATCTTCAGGATCTAGAAGTAAACTTGTCCAATGATCAGTGCTTGAATGAATGTTTTTGACTGGATTTTTTAAGCCGTATTGTGTATTCTACACATGCATATATAGAAATCTTACTCCTTGCTAATTCATTATCACTATCTTCAATCTTTTGGTCTAACATTGGCGAAGGTGAAAAGAAGAAACTTGGGACATCAGGAAACAAATAGCAAGAGACTTTGCAGCATCTACCATTCACATACGGGAAAACATTGAAATGGGTCAGTTGTACGTAGTTCAGTACAATGGCAAAAATTCTGAAGGCCTGAGTATTTCTCTCTATTTCAATGGCCAGTGTACTTGTTACTCTACTTCTAAAGACCTGAGAGAACAAGTAAATGTGACTTATTTTTTTTCCCATGCTACTGGACTTTTAAAATTTTCTCTGCCAATATCTTATTCCCATGCCTCTATTGCCTTTTAGATTTCAGACCTTTTATTCACACTTAATGACTTATAGCTGATAAAGTGTTCCTTCCCCCAGGGGTTTTTGAATTTTAATAAAGACCAAAGCCTAGAGATAAAAGGATCAACCTCAAAAATAAAAACCTTCTTTGGACTTTCCTAAATTAATACCAAGTGTTGATCTGTTCTACTTCTCCATAAAGCTGACCTGGGATATTGAACTTTAATGATATCCTTAGTTTGTTGTATTTCTATTACAGGAAAAAAAAAACTATATCAATCTATTATTTTAATGGTATGAAAGAGTATAAAATGGATTTGTTCCTTGACATACACATTATTGAGAAACTCTAGATTTATTGGAAGGATTCCACAACTAATACATTTGCAAAAAGATTTTCAATCCTTTATATATGTCTAAATATAGTCTAGATTTTATGTGTACATGATGAATTGGTAAGATAAAAATATCTGTCCTTGATATTGGTTACATTTTATAAAATACAAGGAATTTAAGTAGACTAGATACCTTAAAAGATATATATCTAACAATATCCTGTTGGGAGCCATTATTGCTGAATGCCCTACAGACAGGGTTAAAAGTGCCTGCAAGCTAGAAGTTTGCAGGGCAGGTAAGCTCCTTACTGAAGGAGGAAGATTGGCTTAATGAATAAGCTCCTTACTGAAATTGCTTGCATATCTGTGGGTGTTGCTTCTCATGTACATCCTAGGGTATAAATATACTGTTCTTAATAAACTCCAGGCACAGTATTCACTGTTAGTCCTCCTAACTCACTCAATCTCAATCTCTCAATCTCTCAATCTCTCTCTCTCTCAATCTCTCTCTCTCTCA
>PVKZ01003378.1:0-136198 GCA_004027375.1 Macroglossus sobrinus
ACATATATTGCAAAATGATTACCACCATAGCATTAGCTAACACATCTACCACATCACATAATTAACATTTCTTTTTCGTGGTGGGAACAGTGCAGATCTAATCTCTTAGCAACTTTGAAGTTTATAATCCAGGAGTGTTAACTATAACCGCTGTGCTGTGCATTAGATCTCCAGGATTTATCTGCTAGTTGCAAGTTTGTATTTTACAATTTAAAAAATTAGAATTGTTTTAGATTTACAGAAATGTTGTAAAAGTAGTAGAGTTCTCATATACTCTACTCAGTTTCTCTTATTTTTAAAATCTTACACTAATATAGTATATTGGTCACCACTAATGAACCTGTAGCGATACATTATTAACTAAAGTCTATTTGCAGATTTTCTTAGTTTTTACCTGCTTTTTCTGTTACTGGATTCTATCCAGGATACCACATTACATCATCATGTCTGCTTAGGCTCCTTTAGAATGTGATCATTTTTCAGACTTTCCTTGTTTTTGATAACTGAACAGTTGAGGAGTACTAGTCAGATACTTTGTATTTTTCTCAGTAAGATTTTCTGAATTTTTCTCATAATGAAACTAGTTATAGGAGGAGGACTACAGAGGTAAAGTGCACGTCTCATCACATCTTGTCAAAGGTACAGACTATCAACATGATGTATCACTGATGATGATAACCCTGATCACCTGGCTGCACTGGTGCTTGTCAGGCTTCACTGTAAAGTTATTATCTACCCACCCCATTTCCATACTGCGCTCTTTACAGGGAAATCAGTATGTGAAGCCCACACTCAACGTGTGGGGAGCTATGCTCCTCCTCAAGAGGAGGTGCATGCAGCCTTTTTACCTAAATGAATACTCAGTGAGACTTTGCAAAGTTGTGCAGACCATTACAGGAAGTCTCACATCCCTGTCCCTTGTCCACTAAATACTAGTGAAACCCAACTGAAAATGCCCCCTACAAGTTGCCAAAACGACCCCTAGGGGTCAGTACTGCCCTGCTGAAAACCACTGTTCTAAGCTAATTCTAGTTTCTTTAAAGTGGAGTGAACTTAAAGCATTTAAGAAGGAATCCAAGTTCGTAATCCATAGTTTAATGCTTTCCTCCTTATTTTCATATTTTTGTTTGCCACTAATTCAGCAGCAATTTATCTTAGCTGTTTGAAAGCTCTAGAGAATGTTCGACTCTCTTTTCACATAAATTCGTTTTATATAATATTTCATTAAATTATATACTTATAATTAGGAGGATAACTGCCTGAAGATGTTGGTAATTGACACAACTGACTTGATAAGCATATGACTCATTGGGGAAGCAAGAGTGCACAAGCGTCCCAGAGGGTGGCCAACTAGTTATAATTATTTAGCCTGCAAGGACATCAGTTACTTACTGAAGAAATGGTAAATCAGGTTAATCCAATAATTAGTGAAGTGAAAATTGGTTAAGAGAATTTTTGCTGTAAATGTATTGAGTCCTATCAACAGTAGCAAAGATTACAGAATATTTTTTAAATGCTAGTTTCTAAAACTGCTGTAGTTGTAATGAAACAGGCACTTTCATAGACTTTATCCAAACTATTGTTACACCGATTTTGCAAGAGGTTTCAAGAGTCATTACAGACTTTAAAATATTAAGATCTTTTTATCTGGTAATATTATTATGTTCTAGGAATTCTGTTTCCTTGAAAATAGTCAGAGATTTTAGTTTTAAAATTGTATCTAATTTGTTGCTTCCATCATTATTCATAATAGAAAAAAATTAGAAACAACTTAAATGTCCCCAAATGCAGAAAGTTAACAACAGCACCCACATGATATTTTTTATTTTAACACTATTAAGTTGTGTTTTCAAAGAATATTTAAAGATGCAGATAAATGCTCATGAGATATGTAAAAAAAAAATCAGTATACAAACTAATGTACAATATGTTCTTGATTTTGTTAAAAAAAAGAAAGAAAGAAAGAAAGAAAGAAAGAAAGAAAGAAAGAAAGAAAGAAAGAAAGAAAGAAACAAGTACCCAAAGAAATGACCAGAAGAAAATGTAACAAGTTATGATTCTCCCTTTCAGGATTACCAATGATTTTATTTTCTTCCTTATATTTTTCTGTAGTCTCCAAAATCTCTAAAATGAGCAAGTATCATTTTTATAATCTGGGATAAAAGAAATATTGCTTAATTTGGTAACATTTACTTTTTTCACCTTTTGAATAAAATGAGGTATTTTAACAAACATGTTTTTTGTCTGCTACCTAAACTTATATTCAGATGGTAACTTATATTAAAGATCAGAAGATGCTTTTATATTAAGTTATTTAATGCTTTTTATATGGCCAAAGACATAAAATTCTAAATGAGCCAGTTCAGTGACATTCAAACTTTATTTAAACATCTAGAGATGTTTAGTTTTTAAATGGTGAAAAAGGTGATAACCCATGAAGGAAGTTAGTCAGCATTATCTTTTTATCCACAGCTGACTTTTTCTGAATGAACTTTCTCTTTGTTGCTTACATTTATTTTTCATTTTAAATTGTTAGTCAATGTATATTGGAAACCAACATGATATAAATCTTACCAGTATTTTGAACACCTCACTATTCCAAGGATGTTTGTTCTCTGTACCATAGTCACCTGAAATCTAGTTAAAAATTAAGGATTTCAGTCTTCACCACAGACCTACTGAATCAGAATCTTTATTTTCAAAGGATCCCCAGATGATTTGCATGCATAATAAAGTTTGAGAAGCACCATTGTGCAAACTTTTTTTAATACATTTTTTATTTTTTAATTAATTTTTTATGATGACATTGGTTAACAAAATCCAGTAAGTTTCAGGCAGACTCCTTTTTAAGCCATTAATATCAGAGAAATATATCTGATGTTAGTATAGATACAGAGAAGTATATCTGATATAATCAGAAATAGAAATTGTTTTCTCCCACTATTATAAATATAGAGATATATATCTAATCCACAAACTTGGGTGTAAGAAGTAGGATTTTTAATTGCACAAAATTTAAAGCCCATTTTTTGAAATGGGGAAAACTGAATTTCAGTACATTTAGGTTCTCCCCTGCTGCTTTCCTCTGAGGTAAAGTCTTAAGTTTTTCTAAAGTCTAAAAGGTTAGAGGAAAGTGAGCATTTGATCTTCCATAGGCAAACCATCCTATTGACATTTGCTAAAATGTCAAGTATCCTATTTAGTCTTTTGTTGTAAATGTATGTAGCTTGCTCTTAGACCATCATTCATTCTTACTGTTGAGACCACTTCAGGTTTTGCATCTCCCTTGCTGCTTCCTTCTGCTATTTCCATGCTATGTCAGTTCTAAGGAAATCTTTATGGCTAAGACTTCAACACAGCATTTACCCAGGGAGCACTGGATCATTCTGATGCTCTTACATCATGAGACCATGAGAAACTAACTCTACAAGGTTTATATAAGGTCCTATCTGGCAGACATCTGTCACAACCATTTCTTCCCAGGCATGTTGCTGATTTCCAGGGGCTCTACCTGGGAAGTGAGATATAGTGTCCTTCTACTTTTAAATCTCTAGACACTTCTATCTCAGGACTCTGAGATTTCCCTTTATCTTAACCTACAGGTGCAGAGGGAGGTAGGGCCTCTTCATAGGGACTCACCAGGTCTTGGGATTCTTCTAACTCCTCTTCTCACAACCCAGAGAATGACGGTTTAGATTTTTGAAAGTCAAAGGCCATTTGTCTTTTCTAACATCCCTAGGCCCATATTCTAGCTGCCTGAATGAGTTAAGAAATGCAGGGAGAAAGTTAATATTTCAAAATATCATGCCACATGAATAATAGGATACGAGGATTTATATTCTATTATAGTGAAATGTGCTCAGCATGACTAGGAACACACAATCATATTAAGCATTCCCATAGAGCAAGAAGGTAGAAGAATGAGACGGGGATCCTGTATTGTGGAGGCAAACTGCACAAAACAACAAGAGCAGGATGGCAAAGCAAAATATCGACATGAGTAAATTCTTAAAAGAAATAATATTATAAGCAATTAATAGCATTTGGAGGACTAGTTTGAAGAGTGCAAACCTAAATTGATGGTTCTCAAAATTTGGCATGCATCAGAAACCCATGCAGGGGGTTTGTTAAAAATAGGTGTCTAGACCCTACTCCCAGAGTTCAGTTTCAGTAGGATGAGGTGGGCTTTAGAATTAGCATTTCTAATAAGTCCCCAGATATTACTGAAGCTGCTGGTCATGGACCACACTTTGAGAACCACTGGCAACATTCTCTTTGCATTTGCAGGTTTAATTCTACAAACTCAATATAAAATATATTCAAAAGCCCTTCCTGATATCCCTTTTCCTTTTACTTGCAGCCCCACCCATCATCATTAATGTGCCCCTTGGCTAGTGCCAACCTCTTTTCCAAAAATGACATAAATGAAATTTCTATTCCTGACAGTCTACTATGCATTTAAAAGCTCTGAAACACACACCTTGCTGTTTTCCCTGCATGTTCCTCTGTTTGTTCCAGTGTATTACATGCAAATTCTGTTCCATTGTGAACATATATTCCCACATTCTCGGCATTTTGTTTTCACCTGTTTTCCTTGTTCAGTAAGACTTCTAGCATCTGCTTCCAGAATCTGCATGGATATGATGCTTATAGATGGACGGGAGACCAGAGAGTGAGGAATTAATAAGTGAATTTAGCAAGATTGTTGGAAATCAACAATATACAAAAATCTATTGTATTTCAATAAAACAGCAATTAGAAAACAAAATTTAAATAATTTTATTTAAAATAGCATCTAAAACATCAAATATCTAGGAATAAATCTAACAAGATATGTAAGACCTCTATAAACCAGGACAATAAAATTTTATTGACAGACATTTTAAAAGATTTAAATAAATGAAGGGCTATACCTTGTTTATAAATTGGAAGGATCAATAACAAGGGGTAAATTTTCCCTAAGTTGACCTTGAGATCTGATGAAATACCAGCCAAACTCAAAGAAGGATTTTTATGGAAATTGACAAGCTGATTCTAAATGGATATGCAATTGCAAAGGGACAAAATAGAAAAGTGATAAAGCAAAATTAGATAACTTTCTCCAGCTGGTGTCAAGACTTATTATAATGCTACAATAATTAAGGTAGTGTGGCATTAGTATAATCATAGACAAATAGATCAAAGGGGAAGAATGGAAAGTCCAGAAACAGATCCTCATGTAATGGATGCTTGATTTATGACAAAGGTAGTGCTGCAATACAATAGGTAAAGAACAATGTTATAGGTAGGTGGCCAGGAAACAGATGTGAAAATGGAGATTCATATACAGATGGTTTCTCTGGGAGTACTTTCAGGAATACCTGTAAGGAACTGAAAAAAACATAATTGGGCAGGAGGAAAGGTTTAACTGTACTGAGGTGGCAACAGAGGCCTTAGCCAATTCCATGAGGAGCTCTGAAGCTGAGACAGTCTCTTAGAGATGTTGTAGGCTGAGGCAAGGGGACTAGGCCTAGTCTCTGTACCCCTACCCCGACTGGGTACAAATCAGGGTGGGAGTACAAAGTCATCAGATGTAAACTGCCCCCAAACTAACCATGGAAATGGCAGCTTCCTTCTGCAAGGAAAAATCCTGGGGAGAGACAATTGTTAGCTATCCAGCAGTTAGAGGAAAGAGTATATTTATGGGATCTGGACAGCACACTACATCAATATAGTTTACCCCTTGTACCACTTGGATCCATTTACTTTATATAATAAGTTTCATCTATCTAGGAACCATTCCTCTAGGATTCTGATTTTGTTTCCTGGTTCCAAGAGAAACTTACAAGAGAAAGGTGTAGTGCAACCAACTACTCTCCCCACCACTAGTACTGGTCTGTGGCCTGTTGGGAACTGGGCCACACAGAAGGAGGTGAGCGGTAGGTGAGCGAACGAAGCTTCATCTGTATTTGCAGCCACTTCTCAGTGCTAGCATCACTGCCTCAGCTCTGCCTCAGACCATCAGGCATTAGATTCTCATAGGAGCACCAGTCCCTGGTGCTCTATAACTCTCAAGGTACAAAGATAGTCCCAGCACTATTATCTATCCAAATCAAATTTAAATTGGCTCAAGCGTCCAGATGCCATTTAGACAGGAAGTTCAGAATCACTCTATTGGGCCATACCTATGATTTTTCTCAGTGTAGTTTTCACACCTTCTATATCACAATTACTTGGGATATGTGTTACAGACTCCCACTGTACTCCTCAAATCAGAATATCTAGAAGTAGGACTCAACATGCCCCTATACCCCCAAAGTCATTTGTATGCATTTGACAGATGTTCTTTCTGAGTCTGAAATTACCATGCCCACCTTGTCTGATTCCTACATAACTTCTGGACCAGCACTATCCAAAAGAATATCATTTCTACAATAATAGAAATGTTCTATACGTACATTGTCTAGCTACTAGCCACATGTGGTTGCTGAGCAACTGAAATGTGGTTAGTTTGACTGAGGAACTGAATTTAAATTTTAATTAATTTAATTTAAATGTAAATAGCCACATCTGACTAGTCTACCATACTGGACCATGAGGTTCTAGACTTACTCCTTGAGAGCAAGAACAGTATCTTCAATCTTTGTGTCCCCTGTGTGCCTGGAACAGAGAAATCCAATAGATAAAAAATGAAATATGAAATAGACCTGTAGTATTTCCATTTTTTGAGGTTCCTGTATATTAAGAAGAAATAGCAAAACAAGATTACAGAAGTTGTAGTGTCTTTTGTTTATCTTACATTCTTTCTTTTGATGAGGACTTTTAAGATCTACTCACTTAGCAACTTTCAAATATGCAATATTGTATTATTACCTATGGTCACCGTATAGTATATTACATGCCCATGACTTATTTATCTTATAAGTGGAAAAGTTTGTACCTTTTGACTCCTTTTACCCATTTCACCGCCCCTCCCTGCACTCTTCTGACAACAACCGATCTATTTTCTGTATCTATGAGGTTGGTTTAGGGTATTTGTTTTTCTGTCTGATATTTCACTTAGTATAATGTCCTCAAGGTCCATCTATGTTGTTGCAAACGGCGAGGTTTTGTTCTTTGTTATGGCTGAATTATATTCCATTGTGTGTGTGTGCAAATATACATGTACCACATGGCGGTGGACAGAGGGAACACCTGAAGACAATCCAGGATTTTTTCTTAAAAAACAAGTTTTCAAAAATAAGAAAATTTAAGTGTTCAAGTCCATGAAGTCTTATCCAACAGAGCAGAAGTTCTGTAAACTTACAGACAAGTCATGTATTTTTTTTTACAAAGTTTACATTAATTATCTATATTTAAAGATAAATAAATTTCAAATCTGACAACTCCAGATGCTCACACCACCACATGGAAACAAGCTACTGGTTTGGAGAGTATTTACCCACCCCTCAGGCATCTGAATGCTCTGTCAGAGAATGAATAAGATTTGGATTGAAAAAATTTCAAAGAAGAAATTATCAGTTACTCATTCTGGCTATAGAAAAGTCTGAATGCTACTCTCATAAAATGTACGGCTTTTAGTAAAGTGACAGGCCATTAAATTTACCTGGAAGAATTACTTGCAAAATATACACGTAAGTAGAAATGAATCTGCTATTTAGATACTGAATCTAAGCCAATTAAATTTGAGGATATGTACCAAAATAACTATTTTAGTTTCAGAATAGATGACTTTTATCCATTCTTTCTGACAAATGGCAAACCACAAAAATGAACTATACATTAAAAGTTAATTATAATAAAATGTCATCAGTGTTAAGGAAGATAACTTTCTTATCTCCAAAGCAAGGTAGCATATATCCAAATAATCCAAAAGTGGTTTCAAATTTAGATACAAGTTAAAACAATAAAACTTGCCTGTTTTATTCTACTTGAAATACTTTCTGTACTGGCTGAACAGCAATTTGATTGATCTGGACTTTCAAGGTCATGTCAAGTTTTATAAGAATTATGATTCTATCTTGAATTCATGGAACTTAACCTGAAACTAGTTCTTGTCCACAGAATCAAAGCCTGAGAAATCATTTGAAGCTGCAGATATTCTTTTAAAAACAAAGTTTATCTTTTATAATTATAAATATACACTCTCAACAATTTAGAAAATTAATAACAATTTAGATTATTTCCCTAACTTTTTATTTTGAAAAATTTCAAACCAACAGAATACAGATATGCAGGCCAAGGGTCCTCCCAGTTACTAATGCTATGCCACAAATTTACTCAGTGCTTCTTGGCAGCCAATGTGAAAGGAGAAAACAGTTATATAATTCACATTGCCTAGAAGGAGAAAGCATATCAGTTACTCAAGGGTAGCCAAGTGTTTCATGAGATTTGGCTGAGAGAAAAATTATCTTGTATTCATTAAGGAATACAATGTGATATCACACACATCCCTACAATAACTGCATTGATGAGTTCTGCAAACTACATTGTCTAGAAGCCTTCAATGTTAGCAGAGGGTACAAGGTAGCTGTGTGAGGGTTTGGAGCATGGACTCTGAAGCCCAACTACTTGGGCTTGAATCCTGACTCCATCACTTATTGTGTGACCTTGAGTGAATTACTTAACTTACTTGGTTTCCTGACTAATAAAGTATTATGATTAATAATATCACCTACATCAAAAGGATGTTATGAGGCTTAAATTACATAATGCTAAAGTGCTAAACAAAGGTATGCTATAATACATGATGTAATAGTACAGAGAAGGGCACTTAAACCAACTAAGGGTCCAAGTGAAGGTTTCCTGGAAAGAGGATGGGATCTAAATCTTAGTCTACTACTTAACTGCTATTAGTACGATCTTGGCCAAATTACTTAAATTTTGTATCCTCACCTGCTAAAACAGAGATATAATGTCAGTTGCTGATACAGTAAGCTGATGTTTGCCAAATTAAATGAGAGAATTGTGGAGGAGAGACTATTCCACGACCTGACTGCTGTCTCTCCTGTGAGCTGGACCTGGGCCAGAATGGAGGTTGCTTTCTGCAAACCCCACTTAGAGACTGTCTGCTCATCATTCTGACATAAATCAGCACCCCTCCCTTTATTCTAGCTATGTGCCGGTTCCTGTAACAGGTTGTTCCAGGAACTGGTCAAGCATATAAAAAAGTTTCCTGTACCTGGTAGCATTCATGTACTAGTATCCATGACTATTTTTCCCCCTTTACCCGATATAATTTTTTGACACCTACCAAGAGGAGTGGGGATGCAGTTTATCTTGCAGCCACCCAACACAGGCCTTGTATAAAGCTTTAATAAACTCTATTAATTACCAGAGTGGCATGCCCAGCCTCCTTCTTCAGTCATTTCCTGCCCTTTACTGATGGAGGTAGATTTTGTCTTTGGGCTTTTCCCTGGGTCTGTGTGTACTAACAATAACACATGAGTATTAGATGGGCAAATATAACACAGTGTGGCATGTATGACAAATAAATATTTCCCCTTGTATCTTTTGGAAAAGTAAATTAGTCTTGCGCTGAATTTTTATGTGTCTCTTTTCCCCAAATAAACAGTATACTTAGTTTAGAAGTAGTTGTACATAAATATTCATTCCAATCACAAAAAAAATGAGTTGGAATGTAATCAGCATAGACTTAGCACAACTCTTATTTTTTAAAAAATCACTCTGGAAATGCATTGGTGCATATGTATATTTTTGAGTTACTGTGCACCTACCTCAGAGTAAGAAAATAGAATACCTTGATATCCATTAGGGAAAACTGATCTCTCTCATCTGAATCACTTTATCCACCCTTCATTTCACTTCATAGAGAATTCTAACATTCCGTGTAGTATATTGTGTTATAGTTCATTCAATTTATGCCTTGCTTTGTTTAAAAAAGAACTATGGAAATTAGTTACGTACTAACGAGTTTATTCCTCTTCCAAATCGGAGTTTCTTGAATAACTGTCATATACTTGGTATCTGGACAGAAGAAGCTGGCACCTAATATACTGACTCTCATTGTTTGGTAATATGATCTTATTTGAAGCATGCTGTTATAAGCGAATGAATGAGCTCAATATAAAGTTGGGGGGATTATCTAGGAAGTTATGTGAAAACCACAGACTCAGACATCTCCTTTGGTAGATGAGAAAACCAAGGCCTGGAATATTTATGTGATTTGCCCAAGGTTAACTACTTAGTTAATGGTTAGAATCTCAACATACATCAAATAGTTCAGAGGTCAATCCACCATATTGACCTGACTTTCAGACCCCAGTGATTTGGTGTCTATCTCTACTACTTCACTAAAGTTGCTATTGTTAGTTACCAACAACTTCTGTCACTAAATCTAGTCACTTGAAATCCTTGACCTATTTGTGGTCTCTGATTCTGCTAAAGCTCACTTCATCTTGCAGTTCTTTCCTACCTTGGCTTCAGAGGCATTCTTCCCACCTGGTTCTTTTATGTCTAGCCATTCTTCCTCAGACTTCTTTGTGGAAGTCTTCATCTGCCACTCCCGTTCAAAGTGAGTATATGGAGCTCTACCTTGGTCCTCTATATTGTTTCTTCTATATTTTCTCCCTGATCTCATCCACGCCTAGGGCTTAAATGATCAATTATAAGTTAATATCTTCAAAATCTATTTTATTTTAACTCAACTTCTCTCATCTTCATAGACCTGTATAATTTGACTGTTTATTGGATATTTCCCTCTGGATATGGAGGTTCCTTCCAACAAGTCACAGTCACATTGCAGTAATCTTCAAGGAAGCCTAATTAATTTTACCCTTCTTTTCCAGATAAAGGAGAATGCAGCTGGAGACCAACTATCATCTTTACTACTGACTATATTAATTTTCTATTGTTGTAACAAATTACCATAAACTTAAAATAACAAAAATTTATTACTTAAAGTTCTGGAGATCAGAAATCCTAAAGTCAAGCCATTGGCAGGGCTGTGTTCTTTCTGGGGCCACTAGGGAAAAATTCCATTTTCTTGCCTTTCCCAGCTCCTAGAAGCTGTCTGCATTCCTTGGAACCAGGAGTGAAGATTCTTCAAATCTCTTTCTCACTGACCTTTGCTTCCATCATCCTATCTTCTCCTCTGACTCTGACTTTCCTGCCTCCAGCACAGCCAGATAATCAAAGAAAATCTCATCTTGAGATCCTTAACTTAATCACATCTGAAAACTCCCTTTTATCATGTAAAGTTAACATATTCAGGTTACAGAAGATTAAGATATGAACATCTTTGGGGGGCATTATTCTGTATATTACAACTGACAGTTGGTATTGCACATTACCCCTGACAGAGAGTTTCCTAAAGCCAAACTCTGGGATTAAATAAATTTACCATCTTTGAAGCCCTGGACCAGACACCCTCAACTCCAGCTGTGCTCAAGAACATCAGGACAGTTCTGTGAAGACAGCTTTAAGAGAAAAAGAATGAGATGGGTATATGTGTATATATATATATATATATATATATATATATATATATATATATAATTTTTAAATCACCATTCAGAGAGCCACTGCTCAGGGAGGAGTGAGCTAGGACAAGGTTCAGTGAGAGGCCAGGAATATTATATTAATGGATATTACCCTATATGGAAAGAAACATCATGAGTGGAGAATAAGTGTTTCCCCAATAAACGTATCCATATTTGAACTCATCATATCCCACAAATTCGATCATCCTCCTAGGACTGCCACCACTACTTTCTAGTTACGTAGTTCAGAAACTTGTGGATAACTAAGAGACTCACTTTCCTTTGTATCATGCTGAATGTTTCCACAAGCACCTATCCTAAAAATTTGGTCTACTCACTGATACCAAACTCTATGCTGTCAAGTCTTCCACCTTAATAGCACTCACATCTATCCTTTCTTCTACTTTCCCACTGTCAATGATTTGGTTAAGACTCATTACTTCTTATATGAAGTATGACAATGGCCTTAAAACTAATCTCCTTGCCTTAAATTTTGCTCTTTCAGTCCATGTTCTCTCTCATACATTTACTCATGAACTCTCTCCAAATTGCCACATTCCCGTCCTCCAGTTTGCCCAAGCATCAAGCAGAATTGACTATCCAGTATCAGCCAGGATCAGCCTTGAACCTAGGTTTCTGACTCCAAAGTCCATGCTTTTGTTTTCATCCACTGCCTTCTCTTACAATTAAAGCGTTACAAAGCACCTTTCCATACATTCTTTCCTTTTAGCCTCACTACTCTCCGATTTAAGCTGAATGGGTATTGTTATCCTTATTTATAGAACGAGGAAACTGAGAGGGGAATTCAAGGCTCGGTCTATCACTCCCTTGCTCCTGAGTTAATAAGAGTCACTTGGCAATCTTCCATAATTAAGTGCGCAGTCAGCTCCTTTCGGCTTTACTCCTTTCGGCTTTACTCCTTTGAGAACCTTCCTACACTGAGCAAAAGTAGCCTGTGGGATCCATGCCAGTCTGGACGAAGCCACTGCTCTCGCCACCACAGGAACCCTGTAACTTCGCCACGGCGATCAAGGTGGGGACCATCCCATCCGCAGTGACGAGATCGATGACGCCATACAGTGACGTACAGTGACGTGACTTACCCGGAGCCAGGTGCTGGCCAGGCAGCCACACCCTAGAGCCCCCTCCTCCGGGGGGCAGCGGGTGCAGCGGGTGAGAAAAAGCCGCAAAACCTGTCTGAGGCGACCTCGCCGCCCTAAACCTTCAGATCCCGCCCACTCGCCGCCATCGGTTGCTAAGTGACTCCAGCGCGCAGAAGCGCGTGCGCGGCCACGGCGTTGTGCGTAAGCGCAGGCGCGCGCCGCGGCGGCGGCGGCGAGGAAGGCGGCGACGGCAGCTGCCGAGGGGGCGGTGGTTACGAGCAGACAGCGGAGCAGGCGGAAGAGGCTTCTGTGTCGGCGGCTAGGTCGCAGAGGAACCTCGTCGGGGTGAGTAGCCCGGGCCTCGAAGGGGAGGTTGGGCCTGGCCGCACCTGCTGCGCGGGCCCGGGGCGCGGGGATGCGCGCCCCCACCGCACCCGCGCGCACCACTCCACGCCCCTTCGCCGCCCTCTCCGGAGACGGGGGCTGACGAGGGTCAGTTTCTGGACGCGGGCGTTCTGGGAATCAGCAGCGCAGGGCTCGCTAAGAAAGTAGTTGTGAAAGATGTAGTGGGAAGTAGGTGTCTGGTGGCTTCAAGGTGGCTCTGCCGGGCTCCCAAAACCGAGTCGAATCGAGAGAAGCCCGGGGTCCTGGAGCAGCCTCTCATCCCGCCTAAGAAGAGGTCGTCTGAGACCGAGTGGAGGCGGAACCGGGGACGCTGGGTTTGGGGTTCGGAAAGTTTGGCGCTGCGGGCCTTCAGCCCCTGCCCTGTCGGGGCTGGGAGGACAAATTGGTTGTTATGGAGAGAGCTGTGAATCAGTGCCTGCGTGTGGCGTCAGACACACCCACGACCTAGGGGAGGCGATCTGTCATTAGAGATGGGGGTGGCCAACCTGTTGCCTAGAGTTTTTCAACTTCACATGTATGTGCACGTGCTTAATGCTCACCTAAAACTTGGTCTGCTCTGTGCATTTTATCACATTGTTGCTGCAGATTTTGAGGCCAAGGGGGCGGATCTCCATCTTCAGTCCTTACTTCCTCATAGTTGCAAATCAGCTGTTTTATTTCCCAGAACTGTGTCATGCTTCTGTCATTAGGGCTAAAGAAGTGTGGAAGCACTGTTTTTTGTCTTCCTTAAAAGTAGTACAGGCTTGCTACATACTGATTGAAACTTACAGATTCTGTTCAGCATGCGGGCTAGAAAATGTTGGTCGGAAAAGCCGGAGTGTAAGGTGCAACAAATCAGCTCAATGCTCTCCTCTGAGTACTCTGGACTTCTCATGGGTGGATACGTGGCGGTTGTAGTTACCATCCTTGGGAGATAGGATAATTGGAGGTCGGGAAGAAGTCAGTCTTTTCTGGCTGTCAATTAAGGCAAAGCCTAGAACTGGTAGAAAGATAGACTATACTAAAATTTAATCATGATTTGTGCAAGAAAATGGAAGGAAATTACTTTTAAGTTTCCATTCAGATATAAAATTCTGTGATTTATTTTCATTACTGAGGGATCTATAAAGTATGTTGCCTGAGGTTCTTACATCATGGAACTAGTAATAACCTTGCTCTGTGACAGAGTACTTGAAATTCAATGTCTTTTGCTCTCTGGATTATTATTAGCGTTTAGGACAGGAATTACCTCTGTTTTCATCCTGGCGGTATCTCTAGTGCCTACAAAGTGCTTGCTACAGAGTAGGCAAGCAATAGATATTCTGTGTCACACTATATAAGTGGTGTATCATTGTATAGCAAGCATTTAGTCCAGTCCTTCAAATTGTTAATACATGTGCCCCCTCTGCTCAATATTATGCTTCCTGTGGCAGGAGGATTGTGGGATTACAAATGATGAAGAAGACCCAGCTTTTTTCCTTTAAAAGCAAACAGCCTAGCTAGAAAAGTAAAGTATATATATAATTATGAAACTAAATGTGGTAGTATGTAAACAAGTGCTATGTGAGCTGTTATACTTTAAGTGTAGAAATTTAGAAAAGATAAAACTTGTGGTGGGCTGAGTTAGTGAACATTTTGGAAGAGGTAAGATTTGAGCTGGTCTTTGAAAGAAGCATAAAATTTGAGTTAGAAAAAGATAAATTATATGTTGAGAAAATAGTGTGAATTTTTTCTTTTTCTTTTTTTTTTTTTTTTACGCCTACAGCACCTGGTCTTCCTGGGTGGTCTTCCATCCAAGTACTAACCAGGCCAGACCTCCTTAGCTTCCAAGATCAGACAGCATCGGACGTGTTCAGGGTAGCATGGTGGTAGGAAAAGAGTGTGAATTTAATCATTGGAGTATGTTGAAGAGACTTATCCATGACTGGAGCAGAAGGTCTCTGGTAAGGGAATATTGGGAAGGGAAAGTGTTAAGATTAAGGCAGGTTTATCAGCATCCCATTGATAACATGTTAGAGCCTCCTTGTTGGGTGGGAGGGGGTTCTACTCAGAGTAGTCTTAAGTGTTATTCTTATTTAAAATAAAAGGATATTATAGTTAAAGCAGCACTGGGTAGTTATATACTATTGTTTTCAATTACTAATTTAGAATAAATGCCTTAGTAATGTGTGTGAATCTTATGCATTTACTCAGCAGTGCATATCCCCATTTCTAAAATCTACTTGATGTACTTGGGGCATTTCACTGGAAATTTACTGAAATAATGTACCCAAAGCCATTATCCAGCCACTCTCAGTGACACAGTTTTGCTTGGGATTATCTCTTATAGGGGCCTATGAGGTTTGCAGTTACTGCTGATCCTGTAAAAATACAAATAATGGTAGATGTGAAAGGAAACTAGTTAAAAAAGGATACTAAAAATATTGACAAAAAGATTTGAGAAAATTATATATGCTCATGCTAATATTGAACGTTTGGTCTTTACAGTATCTTTTATGTGAAAATTCTTTTAAGTGGTGTGCAGACCTGAAGCTGAATTGTTAACCTAAGATGTGTAAAGTTGCAACAGTAAATGTTGCATTATTTAACAACTCAGCAAATATTTATTGGGTGCTGGCAGTGGCTAAGCAACTGTATTGGGTGCTCAAAAGATGCAGTATACCCTCTGACTTACTGAGGGTTTGTCAGAGGAGACTAACTACTATCCATGATATGTTATGATAAGAGTTAATCACTTTTAGAATGAATAAAATGCTGAGAGAGCATGTCACTTTGGCTGGGGAAAAATTGTCAGGGAACGCTTTGAAGAGAAAAGGAGGGAACTTAGCCCCGAAGGTTGAGTACTATTTTGCCAAATTATCAGAAGGGAAACAAGCATTCCAGGCAGAGGAGAGAGCATAAGCAAGTGACCAAATAGTAAAATTGAATCAAGTTTTAGAAAACCTTGAGCCCTTCCTTGTAGACTTATTGTATGGCAGAAGTGATGAGACAGGAAAGATATGGTTGTGGCCAAATTATGAAGGGGTCTTCTATTCCATTCTAAAAAGCCTAGACTTTTTGCTTTGCGCCTCCCCTCACCCCCCATGTTGATGATTGAGAGCCTTGAAAGGTAGAATAATCAGATCAGAAAGTTAACTGACAGTTCGTTTGCAGTTTGCATTAGGGTGGAGAGGCAGGGAGACCAGTTAGGATGTAGGTAAGAGATGCTGGGAGCCTGACGTGGGATGGTGAGAATGGATGCATTGTAGAGATATCTTTAGATATTACAACCTCTAAATATTATGACCTGCTAGAGGTGAGAGTAGGAAGTCAAAGAAGATTTATCTAGCTTGAGTAAGTGGTGATTATGGTGACATTAAATTAGAAAACACAGGGGGAGGAACAGGTTTCCAGTGGAGAGAAGAAATGATGGCATGTTAATTTTGAGGTCTCTTTTTGGAATTTAGAGAGATGAACTAGATAATTGGAAATTCTACTCCCGAGGCAGTTTAGAAGTAATTGTAAGTGAAGCCTCCAAGGCTATGGAAGTAGTACCATTCTAGGAGTTATTATAGTGGTTAACACTGTAGACTTTGGAGTCAGCATAAACCTGAGGTCAAATCTCTATTATGCCACTTACTGGTTGGGATAGGTAGCCTTGAATAAGTTATCTAACATCTCTAAGCCTAAATTTCTTCTGATATATGGGATGAGGTTAATAATACTTGAAAGAAATGTTGTGGAGATTAAGATAGCATGCGCACAGTGATTAGTACAATGCCTAGTTTATAAATGCTTAGTAAATGACAGTTGTTGCTAGTAATAGAAGTAATAGTTACAGTTGTAGAGGTAATAGAAGAAGCTATAACTGAGAACTGGAAAGCACAAGGAATGGAACTTTTAGAAATCAACACTTTGTTTTTCATACTTGAGCATGCATCAGAAATACCTAGAGGTGTTGGTAAAACACAGATTTCTGGTTCTCACCACTATAGTTTCTGAATCTGTAGGTATGAGTGGGGCTGAGAAATTTGCATTTTGAACAAGTTCTCAGATTATGCTGAATCTGCTATATCCAGGGCCATACTTTAAGAACTACTGACTTATAGAGTATAGATGTAAGAAGAGAAACCAGCATAGACACTACGAAAGAGGCTGAGGTTGATGGAGATCAGGAGAGAGTTTAGAGGAGGGTAAGGAAGTAAGAGCCTGAAAACTCTCTACATCCACCAGTCTGCTTTCTTCATCTCATTCTTATTTCTGTCTTCTCCAGAACTTGGCACAGAGTATTGTTTGATTGAAACTTTGAAGCTTCTTAATACTGTTTGTGTGCATGATTGCATGTACTTCACACAGATTTTATTCATCATATCTCTGCTGAGTCATGGAGATGGTACCATTTCTAATTTTACACACACATGTGTGTTCCTGTGCAATAACTACAGATAATTTTTTTCAAATAGTTGATGCATAGCTAGGTGCTATTACTTTGTGTTAGCTGTCCTTCCCCACTAATTTTTTTAATGTCATAGCATAGTTTGCAAAATAATTGTCAGTAATAAGTGTCAAAATTATAATATGTGTTTCGTATGAAGCACTTTATAGGTAGGCATACCTGGTAGATTTAGTAGAGGATGGGCAAAATGGTCAGAGCACAAAGGAAAGAAACAGGAGGAGATAAAATCACAGAAATGTGCATGGAGAAGAACCTGAATTTAAGTGCTTACTCCTTGTTTGCCAATATACTTCGAATCTTACATGTGTCATATACTGAGGATTTTGTCATTTAGCACAAACTTTTGTCCTAATCTCTGATAAGAAGCTATAGGGAAATCCACTGTATAGGAAATCAAACAATAGTTGTGTAAAGATAAGTATATTGTAAAGAGACTTTAGGAGTTAAATTGTAGCAGCTCACCATACTTCCTGGGCTCTTGTTCTCTTGCATTTATTCTTTCAGCTGACATTCATTAAGTATTTACTATGTGCCAGGAGCTGTGCAGAGTGATGGGTATAGAGAAATGGTAATTACTTTGAGCATCTAAAACCAGCTTTAATTAGGGGATATGATATTGTATGTGTGAGTGTGCACATATGTCGGGGGAAGATCTGATGCCTGAATTTTAAAATCTTAAGAATATATTGATGTGAGCAGACATCAGGGACTTGAAGTTAAATTCATTCAGCCTTATATATACTAGGAGCCATGAAAAAATATGGACATAATCAATTTTTTTAAACAATCAAAGAATATATAATTCGGTAAAGGAGAAAAAAACGTATTTACAATACTTCACAGAATATAGTAAGTGCTATGTAAATATTGACCAAAAACTAGGTTCTACAATGCTTGTTGAAGGCCTCAGTGTTCAGTTTTGATTTCAACTCATCAGCTACTGTAGTGTTCCAGAAATTATAATTTCATGGATCCACATTATTCTCCTGGACAGCCTTTTGCATCTTTATATGATACCAAAAAAAAAAAAAAATTCTGACAGTTTGTGCCCTTATTTTTTTGGTTTGGGAAATGTCTTTATATTACATGTAAGCAAAAGGGCATTAACAACTAGCTGCTGTTTATGAAGTAGCTGCATTCTGCTAGGCCTTTTTTAGATGTCATTTAATTCTTGTAACAACCAACTTGTAAGTTGGGCATTATCCCCTCTTTAATTAATAAAGCAACTGAGATACAGAATCGGGGGAAAAGTTTGCCTGCATTTTGTGACCAGTGAGCTGGGCCAGAGCTTCAGTCTCAGGCTTGAGCTCCAGAGCCAGTGCTCTTTATGTCAACTCCTGGTGTCAGTATGGGGCCCTCACATGCCAGTGTCCAGGGGAGGACCTCCAATATTGTTTCTGCTGACTTGGGCAGAGTTATTGGAGGAAGTTAGAATTTTAATAGCTGTCTAAATGATTGAAGACAATTTGTTAGTATTGTTAGGGATGGCAGGGAAATGGAAGTGGACATTTAATGGCCCCAGTGCTGATTCTCCTGTGAAGGCATGCTGTATTTGACCCAGATTTTTTCAATTGACTGACAACATATTTTACATAAATATTCAGATTCTCCTCTTCCTTACATATAGATGCAAAGTCTTCTGGAGAAAGAACTGTACTTTTCAGGGCCAATGACATTTAAAGTAAATTCAGATCTCCTTTTTAGTCACAGTGTAAAACATCTTACTCCTCACCCCAAACAATGTGTACTTGAGATTTCCCAGCTAATGTCTCTCCACAACACTTATTCCTCTTACC
Source organism: Macroglossus sobrinus (assembly GCA_004027375.1). Classification (NCBI taxonomy): domain Eukaryota; kingdom Metazoa; phylum Chordata; class Mammalia; order Chiroptera; family Pteropodidae; genus Macroglossus; species Macroglossus sobrinus. Next base: position 19,199 of record PVKZ01003378.1, read on the forward strand.
CACCAAACTGTCTATTTTTTAGTTTACAGTTTTAATACTTGTCTGTATATTCTATTTATGGCTTACAGGTTTTATTCTGATTTAATTTATCCTTTTTGGGTCTTATTTTATACATTCATGGAAATATAAACTGTACAGTTTGACCCTTGAACAATATGGGTTTGACTTGCATGAGTCCACTTATTTGCAAATATTTTTCAATAAATACATAGTCGGTCCTCCATATCCCCAGGTTTTGCTTCCAGGGATGAAATCAACCATGATCAAAACAGTATTTTCGATCTGCAGTTAGAAATCAGCGGATTCAGAGAGCTGACTGTATGCATTGTATTATACCGTTTGATACAAGAGACTTGAATGTTGACTGTTAGCGCCGAGCTGATTGAGAAGGGAAGGTTTCCGTGGTGAGACACCCAGTTGAAAGAACGCATGAGGCCGACATGAGAATGAAATGGCAGGCACCAACTTTATTGCGAAGAGTGTGTGCTTCTATTGTGGAGAGTGAGCTTCTCCTCTGTTAGGGGACCGCATGGGATTTCTATATATCAAAGAACAATAGTGGCATTTTGCCACACATGCGTGATAATGCTTAGATGAGTTGGGCATAGGTGCCCTACTACATTAATGTAACATTCTAAATCTGGAGTCCTATTCCTAGCCACAAGCCTGGAACACAGCTAGACCTGGAGCCCACATTGATGGGTTTTGGTATACATGGGAGTCCTGGAGCTAATCTCCTGCAGATGCCAAGAGACTAGTTAAGTTTTGGGGGATTCAAAAGTTATATGTGTGACAAAAGTTAAAAGTTCACAATGGGTGAATTGTGTGTGACTTTATTAAATAATTAAGCTGTCATGTGTTTCACACATGTAACAAACATAAACTTGCTTAATCATTAAAAATTTCTCCTCACTGATACACCAGTCAAATCTTTTTATCAAGTAGCTGGAGTACATTTAAATATAGCATCTTTCTGTATATGTATATGAGTGAGTGAGTGAGTGAGTGTGTGTGTGTGTGTGTGTGTGTGTGTGTGTGTGTGTGTGTAGAGAGAAAGATGATGATGATGATGGTATGGTGGTGGCGGTGGTGACGGCATTGGCAGTGGCGGTAGTGGCAGTGGTGATAGACAGACAGACAGACAGACAGACAGAATTTCTAGAAGTACACACAAGAAATAGGTAATAGTGGAGGACCTGAGGGGGAATATGGAGAATTGGGCAACAGGGCACAGGGATGAGGGACAAGGGAGGGCCTGAAAGGGAAGAATCAAGGCCAGCCTCACAGATATATGACAGTCACACAGGACCCAGAGCTTAGAAGGTCCTGCATTGGTTTAATGCTCTGCTTTCATTGTCTTGAATTCTTAATGATTTTGAACAAGGGTCTCCTTATTTTCTTTTTGCACTGGTTCCTCTAAATTATGTAGCTGATCCTGGGAGGGACGGACTGGTTCTCTAGAAAACAGAGCCTGAGGCAAAAGCATATGTGCTACCACTTGATTGAGGAGTGTTCTCCATAAACAGGATTGAGTGGAAAAAGGGAATGATACAGAGAAAGAGGAGGACTTAAAAAAAAAAGTTATATGTGGATTTAAAAAATTCTATTGTGTGATATGTAGATTTTTGACTATGCATGGGGGTTGGTGCCCCTAACCTCTACATTGTTCAAAGGTCGACTGTGATTATCTTTGTAAAGCATGGTAAATTTCAGCTAATTTCACAGTAAACATTTCTATTAAATTATACAAATGGATAAATATTAAGCCTTATATTAGTTATCATAGCTATGTAACAAAATACCCCCAAATTTAGCAGCTTAAAACAGCAACATCTCTTATCTAACAATTTCTGTGGGTCAGGAATTCAGTTATAGCTTAGCTGGATGTTCCAGCTCAGAGTTTGTGATGTGTTGCAGTCAAGCTGTTGACCAGCACTGCAGCAGCAGTCATTTGAAGGCCTGACTGAGGCAGGAGGATCTGCTCTGAGGTTGCTCCCTCACATTGCTGTTGGCACAAGGCCTTAGGTCTTTCATAGTGCTGTTTGAGTGTCCTCACAACGTGTCAGCTGGTTTTACCCAGAGCCAGTGATGGCAGAGAGAGCAAGGAGGAAACCACATGCTTTATATGTCCTATCTTGACTATATACACTACCACTTTTACTATACTCTATTTGTTATAAATAAGTCACTAAGTCCACACTCAAGGGAAGGCAACAGCTAGGTTCCATATTTTGGGAGGGGAGAGCTTTTGTCAAAGAATTTGTTGAAATATTTTAAAACAACCATAAACCCTTTGTCATATGAAACGTTATCATTGCTGAAATTGTCTTTAATGTAGTACATGTGTAATTTTTCTGACTTATGTATTCACAGTATTTTCTGGAAATGCTCTGAAGAAAAGGTAGTGATTTTTAAAATCTAAAGCAAGTTTTTCTTAAATTACAGATTTGTTGGTGATTTCTTGAAGTTTTGCATCTATATCATTAGCTTTAGTTTCAATATAGCTGAAATGCTTTCATGTTTATCTTATGTATTTATTTTTGTATGATTTTATTTACACTTATTGAATAGTTTTTATAATTAATCTTAGATAGAACCAAACATTTCTCGGTAAATTAATTTGCCTTTTCAAACTTCCAAACAAGAAAAGTACTTGCTTAACCAGTGTCTGAAGGCATGCAGTTAGTTCCCCTTCCATTTAGCACAATGACTTTGGGTTACATGGCTTAGATGAGTCTGTTAACTTATTTTAAAGTCCTTTGGATACTTTAGAAACTCTTTTTCTTGAATAAGGTCCTAAAGTAGATGTGTTTTATTCCAAATTTCATTCTTTAGAAGGTGTAAATATAACATACTAGTTTAGTCAGGGAAACTTTTCAGAACACATCGTAGTTAGGTTTATATTTTGGCACTTTATTTCTTTAGATGTTAATCAGATCTTTACTTCACCATCCCTAGCCCCAGCAAGTATTAATTACTTGCTTACCTTTTCTTCTAACTTTTAATTTTAACATAATTTTAGACAAAAAGAATTTTCATACAACTTTCACCATATTCCCCAAATGTTAATACTTTACTATATTTGCTTTATTTTTTCTCTCCTTCCATGTATATATTTTCCTAACTATTAAGAGTAAGTTGCAGATATAATGCCCTTTAACCTCAGTCCTTTAGTGTGCCTTTTCTTAAAAAAAAAAGTATTCTTACCTTCTAATCTTCAAAATCAGGAAATTAGCATTAATACGATACTGTTAGGTAATCTGCAGATCTTGTCCCAGTTGGCTTATCTGTGTATACCCTTTATAGAAACAACAAAAACCCAGCACCCCCAAACAAAACAATGCTCATGCAATGACTTCAGTTGTTTTCCTTTGGTCTCCTTTATCTTGAACTGTTCCTCAGTGCTTGTCTGTGAGACATGGACATTTTTGAAGAGGCTAGGCCAGTTTTTTTTTCGTTTTGTTTTTAAATAGAATGCCTCTCATTTGAAGTTTGTCTGGTATTTCCTAATGAATAGATCCACATTAATGCATTTTGGCAAGAATACCACATATGTGATATGGTTTTCTCAGTGTGTCCTTTAGGAGGCCAAAGATGTTGATGTGTCCCATTACTGGTGATGTTAACTTTGATCATTTGTTAAGAAGGATCCTGCCTGGTTTCTCCATGGTAAAGTTACTATTTTTCCTTTACTTTTTTTTTTTAAACTGTTTTTCCTTTGTAAGTAATGTGTTTTCTGGGGAAATACATTGAGACTATGCAAATATCCTATTGCTCCTTAAACTTTCACCTACTAGAATTAGGATTCATTGATGATTTTTTCCTGAATCAATTTGGCCAAATGAATATTTTCTAATTCCATCATTCCTTCTACATTTATTAGTTGACTTTTCCCCGTTACTTAATTAATTGATAATCACTATGAACTCAGAGATTTTTATGTTGTCTGATGGGTTATAATTCTTTCTAAATATTTATAAATCATTACTTATTTCATTTACTCAAATTGTCCCATGTTCAACCAATGGAAGCCCTTTCAAGCTGGCTTTTATGTCTTTTTGATGTGTCTCCATTATTCTTTGAACACTTCTTGATTCCCTGGTACAACAAAGTAGTTTAGGTTCATCTTGTTTTTTTTCCCTGCCCTGCAATCAGCTCCAGAGAACCCTTAGTGGAAAACTGTATCTAGAAATTGAAATCTCATTGCTAGGTGTGCTCACAGTTATTGAGATAATATATCTTTGCTTCTAGGCCCTTGTAGCAAACAGTGTGTGTGTGTGCCCTACACATCTATATATGTTTTTGTATATCTCTGTCTGTATTAAACCCATGAGTTTACACTGATACTTCCAATTCCAGTTTTAAACCACAGGGATTATTCTGTGCATTCCTCTTTTCATAGTCGTAATTCATTTCTCCAACAATGAGAACCTGATTCTCCTTATTGATCCCGTATTTTCTTATTTGTACACTCCTAATGCACCTAGAAAGTAGGTTCAACAATCTGAACCTATGCTTCTTTAAAAATGAAACCCATTAACTAGATCTAGTTCAATATTTGTTTAACATAACTTTTAAAAATTTGCCTGAACAAATATAGTACAAATACTTTGTTCCAAAGTTACATGGATTATGTAACCCCTTCAGTGTAGTTATGTTATTAATTTGAAATACAGTTGGTTCATTTGATTCTCTGTATTTCATGTTACTCTCTCACCTCTCCATCTTTGTTGATTTTATTGTCCTTTATTTTTTGGTGGTTGTGAAAAGGGGGAACAATTTAACCAAGCTGACTTAGGCACAGGATTCTTCAGGAAATGTGGAAAACTCATCTGTTTCCTTCCTGGTCTTCATCTTTTTTTTTTTTTAATGTCCTATGGTCACATAGTCTTTGGCTCAGGATTCTGGAACTCACATGCTTTTTCCTTCCTGGATTCCAGCTTGCATAGAGAATGTCTATATATTTTTAAACTTTCGTGTCTGTCGTCCAATATAATACACATAGAGAAAAGTATATGGAACATAAATGTTCAGCCTAATGAATTATTTTAAACTAGCATCCTAATTATTGCCACTCAGGTTAAAAAATAAAACAGTGCTAGTGCCTAGAAGCCCATCAGGTGCTCCTTCCCAGTCACAACCCCTTTCCTAAAAGTAACCACTGTCCCGATTTACAAAGTATTACTGCCTTGCTTTTTTTTTTTTTTTAAGTTACATCCTCTAAGTATGCACTTTAAACACTTGCCGGTTACTTTGCCTATTTTTGAACTTTTTATATGGGCATACCTAATTTTATTGCACTTCACTTTATTATGCTTCACAAGTGTTACATTTTTCACGAACTGAAGGCAAGACCCTCCACCAGCAAAAGGATTACGACTCTCTTTATTGTGAGACAACTATTGTGGTCGTCTGGAACTAAACCCACAATATCTCTGAGGTATGCCTGTGAATAAAATCATATGTATATATTCTTAGTGTTTGACTTTTTTAGCTTAACATTACATTTGTAGATTTATCTATCTTGTTGCATACAGCTAATTTTGTCCATTTTTTTCTGCTGTGCAGTAATCTACTTCATGACTATACAATTTAATCACCCTTTCTTTTGCTGATGAACATTTCACTTGTTTCTAGGGTCTTTTGTGTTTTAGTTATGACATTCTTGTACATGTTCATGGATATATCTTACCTTAGACGACAAAAGAGTAAAATTGCTGAGACATATGATATGCAGATCTTCAGCTTTGGTAGATAACATCAAACTTTTCTAAAGTGGCAAAATCAATGAAATGTTTCTGTTTATTTTTGAGATATTACATTAACACTAAGCATCACTTATGTTAAACCTGCTGATACTCAGACTATAGTTTCAGTACCTTGCTAATGTCCTAGAGATAGAAGGCAGCTTAATGAAGAAATCTCCTTTGAAACATCTCAGCTAACGTTATCTTATTACTTTTTAAAAAAATTACTCTTTGAAGTGATAATATATGGATATGGTACAAAATTCAAAAATACAAAGGGGTATACAGTGGAAAGTAAGTCTTTCTTTCCTCTTTAGCTCACAGCTATCCAGTTCCTCCACCTGAAAGCAGCCACTGTTACCATTGATTCATTAATTTACTCAGCAAATTTTTATTGAATGCCACTTAAATACCAGGCACTGTTCTAATGTTTGGAGACAGAGGGGTGAACAAAATAGGCAAAGATCTACTCCCATTCCTGGAGGCTTTCATTCTACTAGTGGTGATTAAAAGTAATAAAGATTCTTATATATCTTTTCAGAAATATTCTCTGTGTATATGGCATATTCTTATGTTTGTTCTTTTTGTTTTTTGCTTTTTTTTAAAACTAAATTTATTGGGGTAACATTGGGTAATAAAATTATATAGGTTTCGAGTGTATTATTCTATAGTACATCATTTGTATATTGCATTGTATGTTCTCCACCCTCTTATTTTTATTCTTAAGCAAAGATGTCACCTACCACATTACTGAATCTTGCTTTTTTCACATTATATCTTGAAAGCTATTTTATATTAGTACATGAAAAGGCTGCCTCATTCTCTTTAGCAGCTGTATAATAGTCCATTGTCTGGGGGTTTTCAGGGAAAATTGTGAGAGACTATGAAATGGACACAAAAGTTTACTGACTGTTTTATCTAGTATGTTCTTCCAGGTTATCTGTACTTTTCATTGCCTTTCAGTTATTTTATAACTCTAAATTGTAGAAAACTGATAGTTGATTCAGTTGATACAGATGATTCTTGTTCATGGAAACACACATGGATTTTGTCCAGTGGAATGCAGTTGAATGTTGTCGTGGGAATATTGATCAGCTTTGCATCTATTTGTAAAGCAATTTCAGCATTCCTGATAGCCCATATGTATGTATATGTGTTCTTTAACATCTCTTTGAACTGATTATAATATCTTACTAGATGCTTCATTAGAGTTGAATAAAATCTTTGACATGTTTTATAGTATTTATATGTGTCATGATTTTACTTTTTAAACAAACCATTGTTAATAGATATGGTAAGTCCCTTTTTGATGGACATTTCATTTATTTATAAAGCCACTCATGCCAGTTTTAGACAGTTTTAATCACTAGGAAAATCCATGATATCATGAAGTAATACTGTGTCATGCTTTGCCATGGAAATTAATAGATTAGAGAATTTTGATAATATTTCTATCAAACACAAGCTAGTCCCTTCCCTCAAGGAGCTTATAGGAGGAAGAGTAGAAATGATATCAGATGAAGAATACAAGGACATTAAGTAACCTACTGAGGGAATGCTAAGTTTAGGTTCTCCTAAGGATGGGAAAGAACTTCATTGACTTGCTTTCTTCACAGCATCTGCTTTTGCTCATAGGCCCCCTGGTCTGTGCTAGCTGCAGCAGAACTGGACATTCTTCCTTGGGACACTAGGTACCATTGTTCTTGTTTTTAATGCTAACTGTGGGACTAGTCAAGTCTTGGAGACTCAGATAAAATCCTCTGGCTCCAGTTAGCAGCAGAGTGGTTTATCTGTTCTTACAGATGGTATTAGCAAGGGATTATAGTTGAGTCATATAGTTAGGGTGGGAGTGGGATTAGTAGTTACATTCGAAAGTCAGGACAAAATATAAATATCAAATACTGTGAAAATTTTATTTAGAAGATCCTTTAATGCCTACAATGCACCATGTCATGGTTTTCTTAATTTAGGCATGTTGCAAAATAAGCTAATTTGGATTATGAGAATTTAATGTTACCAGAGTTTTATTTGACACCCCCAGTTTGGCTTAACATCTCACTTCATGAGTGTCACCATTACTAGGCATTTCTTGGCCTGCCTCAAAAGCACCACAATGAGCAATCTTTGAAGTTATGTAATTGGTGGTTTGTTAAGTTCTCTCTGATGGTACTTAATTTGCTACTCTGAAGTAATAATAATCTTGTATGCAGTTATTTTCATTGATTTATTTACTCTCTTTACTGTTCTGCCTTCCCTCCTTTAAGGGTTTAATTACCTAAATATTTGCATATGCACACTTTGTTAATTCCTGAAAATTATGTGCTATTTATTTCAGTGGTTATTAAATTCTTTTGATATGGAGAGATCACCCACTGAGAGTTTTTAAAGGAAGGGTTAATTCACCTAATGAGAGATACTCTAGACTACCACTTCTTTACCTTTCTGTGGTTAGTGTTTTTCTAGAGCCTTTAAAATTAATTCTTTGATGCCTCCACTTATTTATCAATTATTGAGAAACTTCTAAAACCACTCATACCTTCTGTTTCAGGCTTGATTACAGCAAGGAGCATATAGTCATTGAGTGGAGTAGTGGGTAGTTATCACTATTTCTAACTTCTCCTTCCATGTAAGTAGTTGAATTCACATCAGTTAAATATGAGTATAATTTGACTCCTTTATGGTACGAATTGACCAGTTCAGGTGGAATTGGTGAGGAGATTCCCAGGCAATTTTCCTTTCATTCATGCGAAGTTGTGTTTATCTGATAGGTTATGTGAAGTGCTATAGGCACAAAGGAGAATCAGTTCTGTTCCCTGCCCACTAAGAATTTATAATCTAGTGGATGAGGTAGATGTGAAGTAGTTTTTTGTAATATTAAGTGGTAAGTATTGTGATAGAAATGTATTCAGAAGACTATGAATACTTAGCCATCTGTCAGTACTTCTGAGGAGATCTTAAAAGCTCTGATGTTCAGAGAAGGCTTCCTGATGAAGGTGACACCACATTAGGCCTACAGAATAAGGCCTTGCCTATGCAGGGGTGAAAGGAATATGTATTTTTGGCAGAGAAATCGCAAAGTGTGTCAGGGTAAATGGTTACTAAGTTTCATGTTGCTGAAGCATAAAGTGAGAGGCAGGGTATCAGGACAGTAAGTAGGCTAGACTGGTAAGCAAGGGTCAATTCAAGGAGGGCTGTGTATGCTCTGTGAACTTGTATACCAGTCCAGTGACTCTAATGCCATTATTGTATTAATAACATATTACTAATAACTACCATTATTAAGCACTTACTAAATGCCACAAACTATATTAAGTGCCTTATAGTTATCTCATTTAATCCTCTGGGGCATTTACATGTAAAAATATGGAGGTGCAGAGAAGTCGATTGATTTGGGGAGTACCATGATTATAATCATTTTAGATTGATTATTCTGCAAGCTGAATGGAGATGGAATTGAGGGGGATAAAATGGGAGCAGGAAGATAGTCGAGAAGCTGTTGAAGAAGTCTGGGGGAGAGATGATTGAAACCTGAAGTAGAATAGAAGTTATTAGATTGGCATAGGAGGGATGAATTAGAGGAATATTTAGGAAGTGAAATTAGAAGACCTAACTAATCAAATAGATAAAGTGGGGTCAGGGAAAAGAAAGAGTCAAGGGAAATTTATAGGTTTTTAGCATAGGTTACTGTGTAGTGATACAGCATATTAAAGGAGAAAGATACATGTTACAAGATTAATTGATGTTGAGTATGTTGATTTGAGGTGCTTTTGGAACATGCAGGTCTGTGACTCTGAAATTCAGAGGAGAGGTCTGACTGACAGAAAGAGATTGAGAAGTTAAATAAAGTCACCAGGAAGGCACAACTCTTAGCCTTAGGAAACACAACTCTTAAGGAGACAGTAGTGAAAGAAGAGACACATAGAGGTAAAAGGAGAACCAGGAGCTGAGAGTGTCACAGACGCTAAGGAAGTAGATTTTCAAGAAGAGCGTGTTCAAGAGTGTCACATGCTGCAGAGAGATCCAAGAAGGTAAGGATGGAAAAGAGAATTCTGGGTATTCCGATTATTATATGTGAAGCACAAGGTTGAACAACTGACTCTAAACTGCATACTCTCAACTGTAGGGAAGCTGGTTTGGACTTAGTCCAACAAGTTAAAAATCTTTGAATACTCTGAGGAGCATAGACTCAGTTCCTGAGAGTTGAGGTCAGTTGCTTCCTCTGTAGTGTCCCAGTGAGTCCTTCTATTCTCAAATTAACTATAATTTGCTATAATTTGTTATTGATGCAATACATATGTCAGAAAATTGTCACCAAAGTTCATCATCCTAAGAGATATTTTGGCAAAAAGAAAAAAAAAAAGAAAAATGTGATGGGAGAGATTGGTGGAGGAAACCTTGGGAATGAAAATGATAATTATGGAATGACAGTTAAGTGTCAGGCATTGTACTATGTCCTTTCATGTGTTTTATTGTATATTATTTTATTGCAGCCACGCTTATAGCCATGCTAATGGGGGTGCGGTTATCCCCATTTCCTAAATAAGTAAATAAAGATTCTGTAGCTTTATCTTTCCTTATCCTAGGATCTGTCACTGATGGCTGTGACCTCAGTTTCCTCATCCATAAAATTAGGAATCTGTGAATATTTATTAATAGTGTTGCTATTTGGTCATGAAAAAAGGCTATTTAGGGAATTCCACTTCCCATCTCATGAATTAATAATTAATAATAACATTGTCAGGTTATTAAGACTAAATAATTTGTTTTCCGATCACAAAGTGAGTACCCATTATATATGTGGGCTTAGAAGGCTACTGTAAAATAAATCAAGTAAATAAGCTTGGTGACAAGGCTCTCCATCAGTTTTTACTACCTTAGGCACATGGACAAATAGCTACCTGCAAGATTCTGTAATGATTTTAAAGTATGTTATAGGTTAAGTACTAAGTATTTTTATTAATTTAGAAAGTACTTTGGCATGTACTTTCTAAATTAATATACCTTTAAAAATTATATTATTGCAATTAACCTTTAAATATAATATAAAATTATTATATTAATTTATTATATAAATAATTATATATTATTTAAAGATAAATTAATGTACCTTTAAATGTTATATTATTATATTATAAATCTTGATTAAGGCAACAAAATGTATTTAGCCAACTTCACAGCTGGAGTGAAATATTTTATAGTGTGTATAATGAGCCACTAGATGATGGTGAATCTCTGTGCACATCTGAAAAATGAGAGTTAGGAAATGAATTAGAAGCTTTAAACATCTATTTAATTGTGAAAATTAATTTCAAGGAACAGTATTATGTGCCCAGTGAGTACTTAATAATTGAGGAGGGCAGAAAATTATGAGGCTTTCAAACCTCCTTAAGTCCATTTTGGAAAAGGTTAGGATTAAAATATAATTACAACAATGATAGATAAAGAAAAAATTAGCAAATGATAAGTTAATACTAAGTTAAATATCCTCCCAATTTGGAGCCACTGATCCTGGCACACAGAGCTTCTCAATGAATATAGAGTCTCTCCTCAGGGCATTTTGGAAATTTAAAGGGCCATTTTTGTTTTCCAGTGTGGTCAAGATATGTATTATTTTTATTTTCTTTTGATTTCTCCCTTGTATTATAGCCAATTTTTTAAACTGCTTAGTAGTTTCTAAATCTCTGAATTTCAGAACAGTAAGGAGTGTAACGAGATGTTTGTTATAAAAAGTGGGTTTTGGGTCTGATAGGATTGATAGCCATTGAATTAGTTTTCTATTAACATGGAACTATTTATCTCAAACTTACAGTTTAAAACAATAATCATGTATTATCTCACAGTTTCTGTAGGCTGGAAGTCCAGGCACAGTATACCTGTATTGTTTGCTCAAGGTCTCACCAGGCTAAAATCAAAGTATCTGCAGGGGCTGTGTTCTTGCCTGAGGCTCAGGGTCCTTCACCAAGTTCATTGGTGATTGGCAGAATTCTGTTCCTTGTGATCATATTACTGAGGTCCTTGTTTTTTTTCTGGGTATCAGCTGGAGGTCACTCTCAGCTCTTAGAGGCCACCCTCAGGTCCTAACCACGTGGCCCTCATAACATGGTAACTTCTTCAAACTCAGTAAGAGATCTCTCCAGTCAGCTCTATCAGAGTCTTATATAGGTATCCTAATGACATGAGTGACTATCCCACATTCACAGGTATTGCCCACACTGAAGGGGAGGGGATTATATAGGATGTGTAAACTAGAGATGGAAATCATGGGGCCCTCGTGGAATTCTGCCTGCTACAGCCACTAATATCAAATCTTCATACCTATATCTCTTATGTAGGTCAGTGGATTTCAGTTATTTCCAACAGGACCACAATAGCTACTTTAAGCATTCATATAGGTATCAAGTATTCCTGTGTGCCAGGTACTTTCCTAGGCACTGAGATGAACAGGGCAGAGTCTTTGCTCCCATGGAGGTTATTTTCTAGTGATAAGCGTAGTGAAGAAAATAAAATGGAGTTGAGGGTTAGAAGTGGGGGTGGAGAAATGTATAAATATAAAGAGATGAAATCTATGAAGGAAATGAATAGTCACATGAGTGCAGATGACAAAGGACCATAACTAGATTGAGGTTAGGGAAGGATGCCTGAGGAAATGGCACCCGAGTTGCACCTGGGGGATGGAAAGTGAAAAGAGGAAAGAAAGGTGGTCCCAGCAAGGGAAACCTTATGCTAAGGTTAAGTGGCATAGGGCGTTTGTCAGGTAACAGGGAGTGTTAGGGGAAATGACTGTAGAGTCGTATAGGAGCCAGATTCCTCTAGCCTAGAAGGCCTACTGAAATGTTTTTCCTGTTCTTTTAAGAGCTTGGGAAGTCATGGAAGGGTTCTAAGTGGGGTTGGGGATATAGAGGAAAGGGTCAAGGGAAATGGTTCATCATCAGTTTTATAATTTGACAGATTCAGTCTGGGTGCTGTGTGGATGACAGTTTGCAGTGGAAGCAGATAGATCAGTTAGGAGCTAAGTGATGGTCCAAGTGAGAGACAAGGGCGGTGTGGACTAGAATAACAGCACAGAAGTTGCCAAGAAGTAAATCAACTTGAGAGCTCATTTAGGAGGTAAAATCAAAAGACTTGCTGATGGATTATGTATGGGAAGTGAGCTGGGGCACATTGCATGACAACAGACTTAGTGAGATATAGAGCATATGGAGTGAGTTTTGAAATACCTTTGAAGTAACCAAGCGGAGTTGTAAAGTAGGCAGTGGGATATAGGGGCTTGGAATTCATAGAAGTCTGTTAATATCAATATGGCCTTTTGGGTTAATTTTTAGGACTTAAATATGCCAGATACTATATTCAGTTCTGGACATATAAATACGAGTAAATGTTCATTCAGTATTTATTGAATTCCTACAGTATTCAACAATAAGCACTGTATCATGGTTATTGCCTTCTGGGAGCTTACCAGCAAGACAAGGCAATAACAAAATCCAGTATAGTATAAAGGGGGCAGTGATAGAGGAATATGATATAAAAAGCAGCACCTGACATAGATTGAGTATCAGTGAAGGCTCTTGTGGAGGGCATGAAACCTGTGCTGGGCATTGAAAAAGGAGGCAAAATTAGCCGGACAAGTAGAATATAAGAAGTTCCAGTGGTAAAAGCCTGGCAATGAGAAAACGCAGTGACATCTTAGAAAAGCCAACAGTTCTAAATTCCTGGCTTTTGTGATAGGCTGAACAAGTGGGATGGTAACGTTTGTGCTTTCCTTGGATGTTCTTGTGGTGGTACTCTAAAGTAGCCATTCTTGTTCTGCAGCCCTTTTGGAAAGAGAAGGGAAGAATATTCATAGCTGCATGGGACTTCAGAGAATTTTTGGTAATTTCTTTTCATTTACAAATGAGATTACCAGTAGCCAAAGAGGAGAGTCGATTTGCTGATACTTTGTCAGCAAGTCTTTGTCTCCCAGGGTCCAGGCTAAGATTTTTTACACTGCTACAGGAGCAGCAGTACTCTTTAATTGTGCATTTCTACATTCTCCCTGACACATTTATATGAAAAGAATGTCCTGGAAAAATACCCAGTTGCTTCCATTGAATAATCAGGGCTGTGTCTTTGGGAGCTGATGCCAGTCTAGAGTTAGCTCTTTAGCTGTATGGCAAAATAGACCTGTTCCTTAATGGAGCTACCCCCTTCATATTTAAATAAAGCATTTTCTCTGGACTGCCTATATTTGTATCCTCTCTCCATCTTTCTGTCTGCTTGTGTCTTTGTCCTTTTTTCATCATGCAAATAGTAATAATAGTATAGTTGTTTTAGTAGTGAGAGTAGTAGCTATTATTTATTGCGCATTTATTATGTCAGGAACCATGGTAATTGCTTTTCCTCATTTAATTCTACCAACAGCCCTCCGAGGTAGCATTTTATTATAACCACATTTTACAGAAGAGAAAATGGAGGTTGAGAAAGAGGTTAAATGATGTGTCAAAGATTACATGGTAGTAAGTGGCGGTTCTCTAAGAGTCAAACTCAGGCGGTGACTTTGCTATGTCAAAGCAGCACTGTCTAATAGAATGTAATGTTGGCTACAGATCAAACCATATTTGTAATTAAAATATTTCTAGTAGCCATGCTGAAGAAAAAAATAGGTAAGATTAATTTTAAAATATTTTTATTAAGTCCAGTATATCTAAAATATAATTTCAGCATCTCAATATGAAAAAATAAATGAGATATTTTACTAAGTCTTTGAAATACAATGTGTATATTACAATTACAGCAAATCTCAATTTGGACTACCCACATTTTAAATGCTCAGTAACCAGATGTGAATGGCTACTGTTTTGGCCTATGCAGCTCTAAAGGGAGGAAAGTGGATGAAAGTTCTTACCCTGTTCTACTGCTAAGAGAGCCTAGGTGGAGGACGAATAAACCACTGAAAATCTGCAGATGAGACAAACTGAAAGAGGAAAAGACAGTAATGATTCCTGGGTTGGACTCCCGGAAGCAGGACCTAGTGGAGAAGAGTTTTCTCTTATATTGCCATGAAGCTAGTAAAGGTATCTTTTCTTTCCAATTTGAGATGTAGCAGTTTCCCATATTGTTACTCATAGTGGTTAGTTTCTGTAGTGGCCCACTTTTTAAAGCATTTGGGAATAAATAGACATTTGTGGCTAGTCACCAGATACTGTAACATTGTTTCTGTAGAAAGAAGTTAAGAAATCTAAAGCTTATAAATCACTTGCTTTTGGAATGTCATCTTTTGTTAATTGTGGAAGGGGTGAGATTGGAGAGGAAATTGTAATGATCATTTGCTTGATTGTCTCTAAGTTTACAGGTGTTACAGCACAGGGAGAAGAGTAGTTAACTTTTTTTCATTTGTATTTATAGGTAATGTTAATTTTTTCTAATAAGCCTTTGCCAATTGTTTGTTTAGTTGAATATTAGCTGAGAAGCAAATATCCCTAGAACTGAGCTATTTGCATCATTTTCTTGATGAACTTCCATTCTTAAACATTTGCTTCCCATAGGTCTCTTATAAAGAAAAACACAGGCTTATCCTAACACACTAAATAACATAGATGTATGGAAAGAATGGATAGTCCTATCCGTCCTCTGTTCTGAAAATTCAAACGTTTGCACTGTCTAAAAGCTCATCAACAGGAGTTTTATATTTTTGTTAATGGAAAAATAGACTAATCACATCAGATTTTTACAGGATTAGAAACTGAGTGTCAGGGACTTGAAATGATTTGCTTAGATCTTACCCCAAAGAACTGTGACTTCTTCTCAGTCTCTGATCTGTGTTCTCTTAAGAGGCATTTTACTTTAAACACATTTTATATGGCCAGGTTCTACCATACTGTTTATTATTGTCTCTTCTTCTCTGTTGTTACTCATAACAACCTTCCTTTTCAGTCTCACATTTTCCGATAGTATTGTGAGACTCCTGCCCTTGCCATCTTGTCTGCATGGAACATCTTTCATTTAATACCCTTAATAAGCTACCCTATTCCATTATTTAAAACCCACCTTTATCTTTATGGGTTACTTTAGATTTATTTACTCATAGGCATAGCACAGGAAAAAAAAAAAGTATTTTGTGAATCTTGTTTCTTCATCAGCAGCTGACTCTACCCTGTTGGCCAAGTAAAATATAAGCTTCATTTATAAACTCAGAAGAAAGATATTTCTATTGACTTTAGGCATTTGTTTATTTTATAGCATTTCTGCTACATTTGATCATTTTAGCAAATAATGTGATGACATTTCAAGTTAAATGATATTTAACCTAGTAATATTAAAAATTTATTAATCACTATTTTTTTCTTAGGCATGAGAAAATATTGTGTTTTTAAAATATAAGTAGATTCTCCTCCTCTTGTGTCAATGTAGTTATTCCTAAGGTACCTGCATTGTAGGCTTGTTTTGCTTATAAAGATGTGGTCTTAGTATCTTTTCTTGGTGGACTATGAGAATTTGTGTCAGTGACATCCCAAGTTGATGCTGTAGGTGAGCTGGTCACATATCAAGGTTATGACTTTAGGTAATTCTTTAGGTAATTCTTTACCTAAAGTCATAATCTTGATATGTGACCAGAGATTACATATCAGGAACAGGGATCAGCCTTGATGCATACTTTGATCACAATAAAAGAGATAGAATTTAATATTAGATGTGAATTAAATTTGGTCCATTTATGTTGTTCACAGCTGAGGATAGCAATCTAATCATAAGCTCATCAATTATTCAATAATATCTTGGGGATGTTAGTGCCCAGAAGACAGAAGACTCTCCGCTAGAGTTTTTGTTCTAAAAGACAAGGGGGGAAAACCATACATTGTTCCTTTTTTAAATGAGTTTTATTCTCTTACAGTGTAAGTGAAGTTTATATGTGCACCAGAAGGAGGTGAAAGGCATGCTACATATTTGCTTATTAATGGGAGTTTGTGGAACATTTGGGGTAAGATTAAGTTTAAAACATGAAGGGGAACGTGGTTCCATAGTGTAGCAGTTAGCACGTCTGCTTTACATGCAAAAGGTCCTGGGTTCGTGGTCCAGTGGAGCCATGGTCCATGCATGCCACCCTGAACAAGCCTGATGTCTGATCTCGGAAGCAACGCAGGGTTGGGCCTGGTTAGTACTTTATGGGAGACCACCTAGGAAGACCAAGTGCTGTAGGCATAAAAAAATAGATAGATAGATAGATAGATAACATGAAGGGGTGATTGTTTTACAGGAAAAGTCTGTTTTCTTAATCTTAAGAGGCATGGGTTTCTCAAACTTGTCTAAGTATTTCTGTTACTAAAATGAAAGTTATTTGCTGGATATGTGTTGTTCATTTGCTTATTCTTAAGTATACATGATTTTGATTTGGCTGTACACTTGACTTTGCCTATAGATTTGAATCAGTGGCTGTTTGGACAGTAACACCTAGACTACATGAAGATGATTATCTCTGAGTTTTATTCTTTTTTTAAATTGGAGTATAGAATAATATGTTGGAGGAATAAAGACAATGCTCACAAAACTAAAAGAAATTACATATTGGGTTTAAAAGGAACAGAAGAAAGACTAGTATAATTTGAAAACATTTTCTTTAGATTATGATCTAGAATGGCAACAGATAAACTTATAAATTAATATTTTAGGTGGACTAATTTCTCAGAGTTGATCTTTTTTTTATTTTTCAATTTCCCAGAAATAGCCAAGATATTGGAGTTTAACAAACTGCATCAAAGTATGCACAGTAGAACATTTTTGTAACCTCTACAAATGAAAAGCCAATTTCCTTACACAGACAATAATGTATATGTTCACAGTAGCTTTGCTACAAAGAAATTAAATTGTTACAATTGGTGATTCCACTGCTTTAATGGGAGTTTATACTATAATAACCTTTATTAATTAGGAAAATATAATTTAAATTTGGGCAAGAATATTACAAACTCATAAGTTGCCACTAAAGAAATTAAACAGAAATGGCTTGTCCTGTATTTTCAGATATTATTACAACTAATAACCTCTGCACTCATGACTTTTTTATTGTTTTCTGGCTCTAGATACATATATATTTTTCTGTTCCCAGCATACAGTTCATGTAGTTTTCAGTGGACTTGGGACCAATAAAGCTGAGAACCTGAAAAAAGTTATATAAACTCTGAGACCTATTAAGTGATAGTCACTTTTTAGAGTTGTAGTTCATGACTTGTTATTCCCAGAAGTCATCTCATCTTATAGAAGGTTGCCTTAGAGGGAATTACACAGTGGGACAAATAGGAGCTGAGGTGGCTGGATAATATAGTTCTTTGGGTAAACATCGAGAACTTAGGTTAATAAAATCTGATGATAAGGTTTTACTCCTTATCCTATTTTTTAAACATTTTTATTTTTTACTTATTTAAAATTTAAAAATTTTTTTCCCTTTTCCCATCCTCCTCCCCTCAGGTAACCACTAGTCCGTTGTCCATGTCCATGAGTCTCTGTCCTGTTCATTTGTTGCTTTTAGGATTATATCCTGCATATAAGTGATGTCATGTAATTTTAAACCTTTTCTGTCTGGCTTATTCTCTTAGTATGATTATTTCAGGGTCTATCCATATTGTCGCCTATAGCTGAGTGATATTTCATTGTATATATGTGCCACAGCTTCTTTAGCCAGTCATCTATCATAGGACACTTTGGTTGCTTCCATGTCCTGGCCACTGTGATTAATGCTGCTATGAACATCGGTGTACAAATATCTTTTCAGATATGAGTTTTCA
This sequence comes from Macroglossus sobrinus, assembly GCA_004027375.1. Taxonomy (NCBI): domain Eukaryota; kingdom Metazoa; phylum Chordata; class Mammalia; order Chiroptera; family Pteropodidae; genus Macroglossus; species Macroglossus sobrinus. The sequence continues at coordinate 37,701 of PVKZ01003378.1, forward strand.
AGTCTTTGGGGTAAATACCCAGTAGAGTGATTGCTGGATCATATGGTAGATCAATTCTGAGCTTTTTGAGGAACCTCCATACTGTTTTCCATAGTGGCTGTACCAATTTGCAGTCCCAGCAGCAGTGTATGAGGCCTTTTTTGAAGCATAAGCTTAAGAAGATACTTTGTAGAGAAGAAGAAGAAACAGCAAACCTCAGTGTTTGGGGAAACTTCAAAACATAATACAGTGAAGCTCGCTTGGGTAATTTGATATTTATCTTGTTCTGGGATACCAGATTTGAATGCTTTTCTTTGTTTGCAGGTATTTGGGAAGATTGTTTCAATTAGAGATGGGATCCAGAGAAACTGAAAAAGGCTTGAATTGAATAGAAATAAAAATAATACTGCAAATTACATATTGTACTGTTTTTGCCTTCAGAGTTTTAGATATTTTGTGATTGAATAATAGAGTAGCTTCTCCCAGCCACCACAGAATTAGATATTATTGCCAAACTGAGCCAGGAGCATAGCGTTAAGTGAACACTTCTCAGAAAGATGGCTCAAGACCACTAGTGGGTCCTGATCAGAAAATATTGGCAAATCTCAGGTGACCTTGTAATATTTTATTTATATGTGTCCTTTGATGACTTACTAGTAACAATCAAGGGTATGCGAAATGTAGCATTCATAAATCACATCAGCATAATACTACAATTTATAAAAGATTCTGATTTGTTGTTCTACTAAGAAGTCTGGCTTTTATGCAATCTGTAGCAACATTGCAAAGCTCCTATTCTGCATATGAACATGCATAAGGTAGAATTATTTTACATTTTTGGAAAGATATATCAGCATATGTATTGAGTTGGTTGTGCTTTTTAGTTGTTTCTATTTTTGTTTTTTATTATAAACTACTGTTTAGCCTTCTCATTATCAACTTAATTGGTAGGTTGTTCAATTAACCCTATAATGTATGTTAATGCATATTTGTATTATTATTATCGGTCTATAATTTTTCGGTTACTACAGTTTAACTACATTGCAGTTAAAATATGAATTATTCTCCTCATATTAATAAAGCACATGTATATGTAATCTCCAAAAGTTGTCTTGAAACATGAATGACACTTTATTCTTATCACCCATGACATATTTTCCCTGGTTTGAATAAAGTGTGTTAAAGTTTGAGAACTGCTAGTCTGAGAAGCTAATTGGTAGATCTAGGAATCTGAGTGAGAATCATTTCTGATTTCTTCCATGTAACAACAGTGACTTTTGTAAGTTTAGGACCCTGATGGAACCTTTATCGTTGTGGCCTTAGACACATCTAATCTTGTTTCTATCTCAATTTCCTAACCGTAAATTGGAATAAAAAATAGCACTTACCTAATCCAGTTCTTTGAATATTTGATAAGATAATGTGTGTAAAATACTTAGGACTCTGTCTGGCTTATAATAAATCCTCAATAAATAGTCACCATTATTACTAGGTAAGAAGTACTTTTGGTGTCCCCACTGCAAAATGGTTAATATGCTACTAAATCATAATTTAGTTTTAAGCTTCTTTTTAGGTTAAAATATTCAACTACTTTTTATTCATTGAACATATGCTTAACTCCTTTTGTATGGATGTTTATTATTAGTAATAGTGTATGTTTCAAATGATCTGGATTATTTCAAATTTGGGAGTCATTTTTTTATTGAAATATATTTGACATTTAACATTTTGGATACATGTTTAAGGTGTACAATATATTAATTTAATGTATTTATATATTGTGATAAGATTGCCATTGTAGCGATAATTAATACTTGTATCACTTTACATACTTACCATTGCTTTTTAGCATAGGAATAAAGTTCTAGTCTCTTAGCAGGTTTGAAGGTTATAATACAATATTGTTGTATTTATTCACTATACTCTGCATTAAATCTCTAGGACTTATGGCAGAGTCATCTTATAAAATCAAATTACTAGTAGAGTTGTCATAAGTCTTTTTCTTCTTGTTTGCTTGTGTTGGCAATGTTACATTATCTTCAATGAGTGGTTTCCTTGTAAGAACCTTTTTAAATCCATTTGTCATTTTGTGAATTTAGAAAATTCACATAAGCAAGCACACAGGTAAACCTGATATTTCCCTTGAGCAAATTAGGATACTACCTTCAGCCCTGCAACTTTGAGTAGGAATTCCTACTCTTCTTTCAAGACACCTGTTTATTTTATGAGGCGAGTGACTCTTTTTTGACATGCAGATCATGAGAGAGAGGCAATGTCCAACCACATATTAACTATTACTAAAACTTATTTTTTCTCCATTTTCTAGGTTAAAAATACATATCAGTAGAAGTGTTAAGGTTTTCTTCCCAAATTTCTATGGTTTGTATTACGCTCTCCATGGATTGTGAGCACCCCATTTTGGAGAGCAAGTAGCCAGTTATTTAAATATTAACTCTTATTCTGATACAAAAGTATAACATAATTTTCCGAGTTTCTATTAATTTAATATTCTGTTTAGCATAGCTGTGGTTATTTTGGCATGGTATTATGGAATATAACTATATTTGACTTATGATTTCTAAAAATGATAAACTTATAGCCTGCTAGTTGTAGAACTGACATTGTCATCTAGTCCTACTTTCCTAGTTGACAGTGAATTCTTCAAAGGTAGCTACAACTCTAGGATTAATCTTTGTGTTTCTGTACCTAGCACTGGGCCTGTAGTATAGAGGGAGCTTGATCTTTATCAAATGAATTATATACAATTTAGAAACTAGTTTGTCCCTTGGGAGAAAAGTGGAGAATCAATGTGATAATTGATAAATGGAATTACATATACTCTCAGTAAAACAATCTTGTCAAATGTTTTTGTTATGGCATAGTTTTTTAGTGTTCCAAGCTGAACATATCTATAAACATTTATTTACAAATGTATAAAATCGTAGAGTGACAAGAATTTGCATCTGGATTGGATGTTAGAAATCATTTAATCTTTCCCAGAGAAACACATTTCAGGAATCCTGATAATAGAAAATGCCTATGAATTCCATCGTGTTTTTCACTGTGGCACTTTACTGCCTGGGTGTTATTACTCTTCTGTAAGGTTTAGAACTGGATTTGCAGAATATCAGAATCAAGGTTATACTTACTAGTATGGTCATTCTACACCTGTTCGTTCAAACTTTTGGATGATGTAGGTAGTGTATATATCAAAAGAAGTGAGGTATCCTTCCCATGAGAAAGTAGAATGTGATTTTTTTTTAGAGTGTTTGAGATGTAGACAGGATATAATTTATCTCCCCAAGCAATATTAACTTAAAGTTTAAGGAATACTACTTCAAATTACACACCACACGGGTACCAAGAGCAGAAAGAAATTGCTAAACCATATGCTTGTGAATGCTATCTCTTTCCTCAAGAGGAAAATCATTTATATTCTGCAATTAAGAGCAGAAGGTCTTTTTTCCCATAAAGGCCTACACTTAGGAAATACGCAGGGTGGAAAGAGTATCCCAGGGGAGATTTATACAGCATTCAAGGACTCATTGGCGTCTCTACCTGATAGAACTTTGCTTTTTGTCTTTTTCCTGATTAAACTCCGGAGAATAAACTTTAATTCTAAAAAATGTGGTAAACCCTTATAAAAGAAAAGTTTGTAAACAGTTCTGCTAGAAGTGATCTTTGAGTAGAGAAATTGATATTTAGGTTGACTTATGTTTTTCAAACTTCTGAAAAGGCAATTATAGCATTCCAACATTATGAACTACATATAGTGCTCTTACTTTATTGATGGACATTGTTTATTATTTTGGTTAGAGCAAATGAGTGTGGGTTTCATATTATGTAACGAATAGCCACCAACCCTGAAAATTTTAGTACTGTTTCTTTTGTATTAAAAAAATTTTTTTTGATGTATTTGAATCCATGTAAGTTAGCCAACTACAAAAAAGAGTGTAGTTAATAAATCCATATGAAGTGCCAGAACCCTCAACTAATAATTGTGTACAGTTGCGAAATGTAACATTTTCTGGTTGAGGTATTCATGATCTCTCAGAGTAAGTTTCTGTTCTTCCTGGCTTCCTACTTTTCTCCTTCTTCCTACCTTGAAGGAACAGCTTAAGTAAACAGATTACACCTGCCCTATTTTGTGAACATCAGCAAGTTTTAGGCTCCAGGATTGTCAACAGAAGCAAATTTCCGAGCATTTTGTTGGCATCTGAGAAAATCTAACTTAAGTCTAGAAAAAGTCATACTGAAATCCGTAAGGTGAAGATTTTTAATTGGGATGTATCAGAGAGTGTCCTAGTAGACTATGCTTCTCAGGTATCTGATATTCATTATGTTTTTCCTGTCTTAGTGTAATGAACATTTTGTCCTTGCCTTCAAGGTGTTAATTTTTACTGTGGAGATAATGTATAGTCCCTTTGCTTACCATTCTGTTTTAGTCACTAAATCAGACACTATTGGTTGTGGCAAATTAAAACACTTGCTGCTTGCTGTCTCATACACAGACTAATATATTGTATAATTTTAGTGGCTAAAGTTATTGAAATATTTATATATAGTTTTATTAGAAATAAAACACTCAATAAAATTTTTAAACATTACAAAAATATGTAGCACATTATGTTAAAATTTTTCCACGATGCTGATCAGTTGGGTAACCTTTGTTAACAAATTGGTGTTTGATTTTCATTTATTAACAAAGTATGATTTTACTCTAATACTGTTTTACAGCACCTTTCTTGCACATGCATACATATATTTAAGATTTTTTTAAATGTCGGTAGCATTTCACTTTTTTCTTTTTAAATCATTATATAATATTCCATTGTATAGACTTACATTATCTGTTTACCCATTTCCCCTTAAATAGGCATTTAAGTTTTTCCAATTTTTTACTGTTACAGAAAGTACTGAAGTTAATATCCTTATGTACTTAACTTTATGCTCAGAAACATTCAGCTTACTTTTCTCAAAATGGCTAGCCAAACTTTCTGAAAAATCTGTATTTTTTTCCCATTGAATTGAAATGCTACCGTTATATATACTGAATTTCTATATATACTTGGGTTTATTTCTTGACTGATGTGCTCCAATGATCTCTTTCTCTCTAATATGTCATTGTTTTACTTGCTCTAATTTATTATTTGCTTTCTCATCCAGTAAGCTGACCTCATCATTTTTTAAAAGGATATATACTAAATCACATATTTATTCTTCTAAATGAACTCCTTTATCCCAATTTACTTTAAAAACTCTATGTGATTCTGATATACACTACTTTTAATTCCTCTATTAATAAGAATGCTGTTAGCTTAAAAAAAACCTTTTGATAAATATAAAATTCTTACTTCTCATTCTCAATTTTCTAATATGTGTGCCAGTTTGTCAAATTATTATTTTTTAACTGTGTATCCCTACCAAGAATATTTTGTTGAATTTTGCTGTTAAGTAAAGCATTGTTTTTGTTCACAATATAAAGTGCAACAAAATATTAAATATATATTTTTAATATAGTGATTTAAAGATGATTGGTCTCTTTATAACATTGGTCTATTTCCAAACAGTGCATGTCTCTTCATTTATTTTCTGAAATCCCCAAATAGAGTTTTATAATTTCCTCTACATGTCCTATGAGTTTATTTCTAGGTTATTGCATGTGTTTGGCAATTATAAATTGCAAATTTTTTTCTCATTTTTTTAGCTGGTTATTTTGGCATAAAGGAATACTATTTTAATTATTTTTATTTAAATTTATTTTGTGTGTGTGTGTGTGTGTGTGTGTGTGTGTGTTTTCTTCCACATGTTTATTTTAATTTTTCAATTAGAGTTGACATTCAGTATTATTTTATATTAGTTTCAGGTATACAGCATGATGTTTATACCTGGTGGTTATATAATTTAGGAGACTATATGTTTTTATATAATAATTTTATGTGGTCACTTTAGTGAACCTCCTTTATTTTCTCTTTCATCTTTTCAATTGAGTCTCATAGCTATTTCATGTGGGCAGATTATCAGCAGTAGTGATGATTTTGCCTTTGTTTCTTCCTCAGTTTACCTTTAACTTGGTTTTCTTAATTGCATTGTTTCATTCCTGAAAAATATTAATAGTGATAAGATTAGACATCTTATTTTTGAACTTTCCAGGAATATTTCTAGTGTTTTATTATTAACCAGATGCTTACATTTGTTACAGTTAGGCTTTGTATGTGTGTATCAAGCTAAGGAAGTATCATTTTATTCCTATTCAATTAAAATAAAAAAAAACTTATTAATGATTGCATAAAAGGCATTTTAGTTTCATTATTGCTAATTGTATGATATTTTAATTTTTTGACCTTTTAATTTGATGACAGTTACGTTCCCTTATATTCATCCATTCTTTTGGAATTGACCTGCTTTGTCATATATCCTTCTGCTTAATTCTGTTTCCTAATATTTTATATAGGATGTTTTTCATGTTTACTGGTTTTTCAGTGTGTGGTTGTGGTCGCATCTTTGTGTCAGGATTACAGTGGTTTCATAAGAAGAAGCAGAAAACTATTTCCTATTTGCAAAGGAATAGTTTAACATTGGAATTATTTGATCCTCGAAGCTTTGAAGAAAGCTTTTCATAAAACTGGTTCTAGCATATTGGGAGGTCAGAGGTCAGGAATAGATTTGGACAGGTGGGGTAGATTATTTTCTTAGTATACTTTGTCTTATCCAAATCTCAGATTAAATAAGTGTATCAGATAGGCTTTTAGATTCCTTGTTTTCAGTACTTTTGCTAAGATAATTAGATTCTCTGTTTCTGAAACATACAAAAAAAAAGAGTTAACATAGCAGTATTGAACTTTTATCTTTAGAAAGGGCTACTTGCAAAGTTGTCCCTTGTCTGGCATCAGGAGACAGATTTTAGAAAAGTTCTTGCTATTAATTGATAAGCTCACTTAAACCATTTGTACAAACAGTTATGGTTTATGTTGAGTACCACTTTCATTCTTGGAGACTGGAATTTGGATACATGCCAGACAAGGGCTATCTACATTAACAGCCTCCCTCATTAAACACCATAGGTATTGAGTGTCTAATAAGTTTACTGATTGGCAACATTTAACACATCTTGTCATGTCTTGCTGGGGGATGCATCCAGTGTATCTCCATTGGGAGAGGACCCTTGGAAGCTTTTCTCTGGTTTCTCTCAGACTTTGTTCCATGTACTTTTTCAAAACCTTTGCTGATTTTGCTTTGTATTCTTTTGCTGTGATAAATCACAGCCATGAGTACAACCATATGCTGTCATGAGAGTCCATTTTATGTGATAGGCCAAAACAGCGATATTAAAAGGCAGTGGCAGAGTTAAAAAACATAACTTAAAAAAAATCCCTGATATAACCATGTCATTACAGGTGTAGAAACAATCTCATGGAAGTTAGAAAGTTTGTCAAAATCACCTATGTCATTAGAGTCAGAGTAAGTTTTAAAGCTTAAGAAACAAGTTAATAAACAGTTTTACTCCATGAACTTAAAATGTTTTTTCTGCTTTTATTTATCAAATTAAAATTGGTGTTTTAAAAAATTAAATTTATTGATGTGTAGTTTCTAACACATGCTTTTTTTAATGCAAGTGAGTGGACCCAAACTATCACTTTGTAGATAAGTTAGGGCTACAGAGAAAATATATTCTGCATACAAGCTGTGACATTGGTAACTTTGTTAGCACCATTTGCTTTTTTGCAATAAGATTTAAAATGGAATCATATCCTAAACTAATTTTCTCAGCATATATTTTGTTTACGTATTTGTGCACCTATGTAAGGGTTGTGAACCTACAACAGTCTAAATCAGTGCTTCTTTTCAGTGCTGCTCATTAGAATCACATCTCAAACGGATTAAATTAGAATCTCTGATGGGTGGGGCTCAAGCATTTTTTTTTTTAAGTTTCCCATATGATTCCAGTGTGTGGCGAGCTCACTGAGAATCACTAGTCTAATTAAAATTTTTTCTACATACCAATAAAAAATGTGTTTATTTCCATATAAGTGGCTATTTTGTATATCTGGCAATTTTCACTTTATATTTCTAGTTGGAAAATCATAATTAAAATGTAAATTTAACAAAATGAAATTGTATGTATTAAGTACAGATCTGGAGAACCTACTAAGATGATATTTCTATATGTAGTATTAATGTTTATTATGTATCAATTGAAGAATTATAAATTTGCTTTTGAGTTAACCAAAAATCAGTCATTGTCCATCAAGAGCCATTTAGTCAATCATTTGAATCTTACTGATGACATAGATAAAATTTTAAGAAAATGTTATACCAGAGAATATATTCACTTGGTATAGACACATCTTGTTTCATTACACATCCTTTTATTGAGCATTACAAATGTTGCATCTTTTACAAATTGAAGGCAAGACCCTCCACCGACCAAAAGATTACTATTTGCATTATTGCTATACCGTGGTGGTCTGGAACTGAACCCACCATATCTCTGAGGTATGGCTGTATATGCATTGCATCCTTTCAGCCAGAGAAAGCATCTATTTTGTTTAGAGTTATGCAGCATCACTGAAATATTAGATAGTGATGTGAGAGAGAATTTGTGTTGAAGAAGGGATTTTGAAATCAGGCACGAGTCCCTTTCAGAATTTCATGGCTGACATAGGAAGTGACCATGTTATTTTGAACACTGATTGGGTAACCTAGCCAGAAACCAAAACAAAAAACAAAAACAGTCTGATTCTTTATCTAGTCAATCCTTGATCATATGTTATGAGCAGGGGTTAGCAAACTATAGCTTATGAGTTAACTCTTTTCTATAAACAGTTTTATTGGAATATAGCCGTGCTCATTCATTTACTTTTGTCTGTGGCTGCTTTTAGTCGAATAGTATTGTGACAGAGACTCTATAGCCTATAAAGCCTAAAAATATTTTACTATCTGACCCTTTGCAGAGAGTTTGCCAACTCCTGTGTTAGACTGTTATGTCACACATTAGATGATTGATTCACACATGATTTGCTGACACTCCTCAGTTGATCTTCTTAAATTGAATTTGGTCTTTCATACACAGTTGACTGGAGTTGATTCCGTTTTTAGGGCTTTCAAGTGGAGGTTGCAGTTGAAAGAGATTTGCCTTGGTAACGAGAAGTGTATGCTGCTAGCCCTCTGATGCTCCTACTCTATAGGGGGCCAGGAGCTTGTCTCTTTGCCTAACATCCTCCATGTTCCTCTAAATGACAGTCCTTGAAGTAGCTCTCTCTTTTGGAGGTGGGCATGGAGTAGCAGGTGACTGGAGAATCTGGACCATGAGAAGCTTCCACTGTTGTCACTGGGGTAAAGACCGTTTTTCACACACTTAGCTAATAATGGATCTGGATGTGAAAGTTGAAAGATTAGGAATGGCTTACCCTTTAATCCTTCCTGGTCCAAGTGGAAAGTTCAAGTGCTGTTAATGTTTGAAGATCCTGACATTTATTTTTGTTTTCCTAGTGTGATAAGGCAGTGAAGGTAGTGGAGTTAATGGAAGCAAGCTAAATTACTTCCCAGAATAAATGGATTAATGATGAAATCTCTCTCATGTGATTTTCTTAAGTACTTTAAATTTTTACTTAGCTATGTTTATGGTATGTGATTTTCTAAGTATACTTTCACTTTCCTCTCCCCACTAACTCTCATCCTTTCTTTATATACTAGATCAGCGACTATCATCTATTCCACAAGATGAGTAACAGCCACCCTCTTCGCCCCTTTACTGCAGTGGGGGAAATTGATCATGTGCACATTTTGTCTGAACATATTGGTGCCTTGTTGATTGGGGAAGAATATGGCGACGTCACATTTGTTGTGGAAAAGAAACGTTTTCCTGCCCACAGGGTAATTTTAGCAGCGAGGTGCCAATATTTTCGGTAAGTCTGTAATACTTTTTGAAGATTCAAGTCACTAGTAGGAAACATTGATATTTTCTGCTCTATGAAAAATATGTAACAAAGCATAACAGTAAATACTAGCAATCCTTCAATTCTGCATCTATAAGAATTTTATCTTTGTAGACATTTTGTTATTTTTTGAAAATTGCCTTTCACTTCAGGAGCCTACTTGAGTTAGAGTTATAGAGTTAGAGTTAGAAGACTCCCCTAGCTAGACTGTACCCAGTGAACCAGTTTTCAAGACTCAAGAATATTTCTCAGGTTGTGTCTTCGTTGCCCTTACCTTCTCCTCACAGTTGATGACTAATGGATTTTTTGGCAGATAGGCTTGTTGTTGTATAGATAGACTGCCCTCTGGACTTGCTAAATAACATGAATAGAATACCTCCTACTTTCATACTGCTGATGTCCAGGATCTGTAGCTGACCTAGCACATCTGTCTCTAAGACAGGCAGTTTGATAACCCCAAATTAAATGAAACTTAAGTATTTACTGAGATTGTTTCATATTTATATTAGAAGTAGAACTAAACAAAATATTTATGTATTTAATTAATATAAAAATTATATGTAGCTATTGTTTGTTATTCTAACCCTTAATTTCCAGGGTTCTAAATGTTAAACTGAGCTCTTATTACCCTACATTTTACCTAATGTTAGTTAAAAGAGAGTCATTGCAGAATGTAATTTATCTTTGATAAATCCATAGAGTCCATATCCATAAAATCATGGATTTGCCTGGGCAACTTGATATCTAAAATCAAGATGCCAGTGGCTTAGAGAAAATTTCAGTTATCTTTTAGTGAAAACTGCAGTCTGATTTTTAGAATCAGAATTAACCAAAGCAAAACAGCAACACCTAGAGTCACACACATTGTAGTAAAGTGGGTCTCTTGGAAATATTTAACTATTTAGCTAGAACTCTTGCAGTACTTTATAAACATTTTTAGAACATTCCATCTTGTACATGTAGATTGCCACTGTAGATGAAGCTGGGAGTCTAGAAAATACAGGAGTCTATTAAGAGTTCTACCTGACACTTTTTTTTTTCGATAATGGTCAACTCTCTGAAGGCAGCTGACCTTGGTCTAGTCACTATTTGTTACAAGCCTCTGTCCTTGCACACTTTTTCTTTTGTGTTTCTTTTTCTTTTATTATTTCTGGTCTACTCATTACCATTAAAGTGTTTTTTAAGAGTTCATTCTTTCTCGTCAGAACTTTTTAGCTTTATGTTTAATATTTGTTAATAGTATATACCTTACCCTCTTTCAAAAATAATTTGAGACAACTGTATGTGGGTATCTTTTAGGGGATTGGTATATTCTTAAACTCAAATACTTTTAGAGATTTGAAGATCACATTGAATGAATGGAATATACTCCCTTCAGTTATTGACTTTGCTCTTGATGTCTCTTTGTGGCTTTTACCTTTAATGTCTGCTGGCTCAGTAGACTAAACTCAAAGTCATTACCAGTGCTATCTTGGATTCTCATTGCTAACACTGTTCATGTGCAAACTTAAGTTAACTGGCAGCCGTCAAGAGAGGTCTTATTAAGTATTGTCACAGAGCTTATCAATTCCCAGATAAAGTTAAACTAACTGTACAGAAGGGAACTTTCCATATGTTGGTGGTTCATATTTAGGGTTCCAAGGAAACCTCATCAAAACCACTTTTAAGGCATTGAAAATCCAGGTAAGTATAATGCATCATACTGGTATAGGACTAAATCTTGCTGAGATCTCCCCAGGAAGATGTTCTTTAATCTCATAATTTTAAAGTTAAGATTGGATGCTGTCTGGATTAATGAAAACCTTCAAGGGTGTTTTTAGGCAGAGTATAACCCAGTAAAGAGGTATATTCAGCATGAATATTTTACTAAATGGTTTCAGCTATTTTCCTGAGGCAAGCAAGAATGCTGGATCCTGAGGGAGGGTTGGGGGAGTCTTAGGTAAGTATGGAGGGAACTCTTGAAATGCTAGTCCTGCTCTGAGAATGTTAGGAGCAGGAGGGATATCTTTTTGCCCCTTATTCCCTTGCTCTCATTTTTACTTGTTTTCTTTCTCCTTACTCTTTTTTTAAAAATACATTCCTCCTTTTATTTTCCTCTGGCCACCCTTTTCTTCTCTAATAGATTAAAGGTTTAATTGCTTCATATTTCTCACAGAGTAATAAAGGTAGAAATTCAAATTTATTACCTGACTGAATTGTCTGGTTTTTGTTTTTAGGTGAGCAGATAAGCAAAAATGTGGGGATTTTTTTTTTTTTAATCTGACAAATACTAAAAGACAAAAAAGTCAGCCATCCATAATTCCATAAGTTTCATTTTTAATTTACAAAATAACAAAGTCCTTTTTTACCAGCTATCTAATCTCATTTTCCAGAGACAACCACTATTAACAGTTTAATATGAATTTCCTGATTTTTCTCAATATAAATAGATATATCTGTATATAACTATGTGCATACACATATAAGTATGTGCCATACACTTTTCTCCTCAACACATATAGGTCTGCAGCTTACCTACTAAATCCTAGACATCTTTCCAAGATAGTGTATATTGATCTCCCTTGATCTTTCTAATCACTGCGCAGAATGTTTATATCACAGCTTTTTTAAACCACGTTCCTCCCTATGGACATTTAAATCTTTTCTAGTGTTTCCATTTTTCAGTGTATATTCTTATATGTTAACCTTTACCATGTTCTATTATGTCTGTAGAATTGATTCTTAAAAGTGAGAATACCGAGTTGAAGGGTATGCACATTTTAAATTTGAATAAGATATTACTTAAATTACTTTCCTAAAAGGGGTGCCCATTTATACTCTGAAAGTAGTGTATGAGAGCCTGTTTTTCCAATGCTTCTGCAGCACTGAATATTAATAGGCTTTTTTTTTTTCTGCCAGTCTAACAGGGAAGAATGGCACCTGATTGTGTTTAATTGTTTTCACCTGATTATGTCTTTTCTGCTAGAGTTTTACTTTTTAAATTACCTTATTGGCCTTTAACATGTTTATACTGATTTCACTGTTCCTCTCAAAAGAGCACTTTCATCTTTCTATTTAATGAAATGTTTATTACATATCTTGAGTTCTCAGAGTATTTTATTAGTCCAGTTTATAGAATTATTTCAACATAGTTTTAAAATTATTTCTCTTTCTTTAGAGAACTATTTTAAATGATTAATATGCATTTCTTTACTTGAAACTTTGTGTCACTAAACAACTTTATGTTTGTATAATGTTGATAACTATTATTTTATAATTTTGTAGCAAATCTTATTTGAGGTTTTTCTCATGTGTTTTTTCTCTGACATGCAGAGCATTACTGTATGGTGGAATGCGAGAATCTCAGCCCGAAGCAGAAATCCCTCTCCAAGATACCACTGCAGAAGCATTCACAATGCTACTTAAGTATATCTACACTGGGCGGGCAACACTGACAGATGAGAAGGAGGAGGTGCTGCTGGACTTTTTGAGCCTGGCTCATAAATATGGATTTCCAGAGCTGGAGGATTCTACCTCTGAGTATCTCTGCACCATACTTAACATTCAAAATGTCTGTATGACTTTTGATGTTGCCAGTCTCTACTCACTTCCCAAGTTAACTTGTATGTGCTGCATGTTTATGGACAGAAATGCTCAGGAGGTGCTCTCAAGTGAAGGCTTCCTCTCTCTTTCTAAGGTGTGTCATTGTCTGCAAATAATTTATAGGCATGCATTGTTCTGTTTATATCTGTACAGTAGAAATAAAGCAGTGGACTAAGGATAAAAAATAAAAATCATATGTGTAGAAGAGGTTGTCTCTCTAACCACCTGCCTTTGGCTACAGAGACTCTAGATCGTGTAAGAGAGAGGCAGACTGCTTCTGTTTTCTTTTAAAGTTCTTCTAAATTCTATATGCAAAAGAGACTTTGATGCTGGGTGGTTATTTTCAATGTGATGACAGTCATATAGGCTCCTTTGTGGTGTTGCATAATATTTTTTGGTTTATAGTTCTTTGACAGAGAGTGCAACTAATAGTTCCTTATTACAAGAAGGAGAATTTATAAAGGAGATCAGATGTGTCATTGGATGTCTTTAGGTCACTGTTTTGTTTTTGTTTTTTGCTGACTCAAAATTCACTATAAAATAGTATTTTTACACTGTAATACCTGGAGTAAAACAAAATAGCTTAAATCTTTCTCTGAACTCTGGTGGTTGTCTCTTTTTTCTGTGTTTCTCTTAGGACTTGGATGTTTTGAATATGAATACCTATTTGAAAAGCTATATATCTTTGTGCTTAAACTATAATTTTTATTATCCTACTTTATTTTTAGAGGCTTTGAGGGTTCCACCTATTTTGCTGGATGTCAGTCTGAAAATCTGAAAATCAAAAATATGATGGCGCAGTAAGAGTGTGAAACAAAAGATTTTGAAATTTAAATGGCAGATAAATCTTATTGACTTATAAGTGAAAACCCTCCTGAAGAACCTGTGTGGAGTGACAGCTTCTCATATTGCCACTTTTTTTTTTGTTTTATGGGTGCAGATGTGTTCGAAAGACTAGATGTTTGATGTAGTGGTACAGAATGCCTACAGCTGTTTACACGGCCATAATGTGCAAGAAAGTATATGGCACAAAGAATACAGAAGATTATCAAAAAAGAGTTAATTGTCTAAATATAACTGATAGTTGCAGTTCTGTAAGGTTTTACTGATTGATCCTGCACATGGTTGAGCTCCATAATAACTGGCATTTTTCCTATTTATCTTTTTCAGACAGCACTTTTAAACATCGTATTAAGAGATTCATTTGCAGCTCCTGAAAAAGATATTTTCCTAGCCTTGTTAAACTGGTGTAAGCACAATTCAAAGGAGAATCATGCTGAAATCATGCAGGCTGTGCGTTTACCTCTGATGAGTCTCACTGAACTTCTGAATGTTGTGAGGCCTTCAGGGCTGCTGTCTCCTGATGCCATTCTGGATGCTATTAAAGTTCGATCAGAGAGCCGGGATATGGACCTCAATTATAGAGGCATGCTCAGTAAGTACCCGTTTATCCTAATCTCACCAAGAAGTTTTGTGTGCATCTTATGACAATCTCAGCTAAAAACTATAGTGCAGGTATATATGGTATGGGTCTAAGAACATATATCTCTGCTCCCTATTTAACACCTTTTTTCTGTCATTCTTCTGGTAATTTCTCCTGAGAATACATTGCTGTTGTAGACCTCAAAATAGGTATTTCTTGCTGTTCCTGGACAAATTTCTCCAGCTGCTCCCTAGATTATCAGAAATAGATATTTTTCAAAAATGCTTCTTCTCATGTGAAGACTTTTTCTCCTTTCCTCCATCAAATCAGTACTAAATACACACTCTATACTTATTATTTTAGGTACCATGATATGGAGATTCTAAATAATAATAATAGCTAACACTTGTGTAGCATTTCCAGCACTTATGTGGTGACTTATTAATAAAAACTGTAGTAATCGACAATTAGAAAGAGCTTATATGTTTCAATTACAGTTCTACATGATCATTTAATTCTCATAGCAGTCCTTTGAGGATTTGTTTCATTTTGTTCCATTTTACAAATTGGACACTTGGTTCCGTTATTGGTTCCATTTTATAAATGAGGACACTGAAGCACAAAGAGGTTAAATAACTTACCCACAGTCACACAGAAAGTTTCGTGGAGCTGAGTCAGACCAATGTAGTCTGGCTCCAGAGGCTATGTAATTAACCACTAAAATATGCTGTATAAGTGCAAAATATAGTTTTTGCCTTTGATCCTTTTAATTTGATTGTGGAAATCAGACATACCTCCATGAAGGTTAAACACAGCAATGTTCAAAATGATTTTATGCTGTGAATTTCAGAAGAGGGTATAGCTTGGAGTGACCAAGGGAAATTTGATGAAAATTATGAAGCATGGGGTGAGCCTTGGCATTTGATATAAAAGGCATCAGGGTGGGGTGCATTTCATATGGGAGGATTGGTGAGGTTAATAGAAGTTAGAACATTTGACCATGAACAGAAGAGCTTGACTAGAGTAGAAGGTTTATGTTGATTAATGACAGAGAAAGTCTGTAAAGGTTAGCTCAGGCAAAATCATGGAAGTCTTGGAAACTATATTGGGATTTTGCTTATGTGTAGTGATAAGCTATTTTAGAGAGGGAGAGGGGCATGAGTACATGGTAGTTTTGAAAGATTAATCTATGGTGCTGTACTTGATAATTTAGAATAGGGGAACACTGGATTTGGGAGGATATTTAATCTGTTCATACTTTATACATACAACCTTAAACTGGAGCGGTGGTAGAGAAAATGGAAAATAATGGATATATAGAGGAGATATTATTTTAAAAAGTTAGATATTGGAGATTTAAATTTGAGGATTACATTTGGGAGGAAGTTACCTTATTTTATCAAATCTAAGAAACCAGGAATTCTGAGGCACCATTGTTTTACGTATCATTAAGAAAGGAAACAATATTACCAATTAAACCATGACACACCATCATGTTTATGTACCAGTTTCAGAAATGTTAAAATTAAAAAAAAAATGCATGTCTTAGAATTAATGAAAAATAGTAGTTCTTTGAAGAAGATCCTGAGCTTATTTTTAGACTTACTGAGTTTGAGGATTTTGAGGGACATCTAAGTTCTAAGTTCTTTATCAAGTTAGTCATTTTACTGAGCAATCTTTTCCTTGACCATGGCTTTAGACACTCTCTTGAAATACTGATTGATCTTAGCCAGGACTTCCTTCCTGACTCATCATATTTAGATTTGTTTACATTGGGTATTGAAGAAAAAGCATAGATATTGGAGCCAGATAAATTTGACTTCAAATCCTGAATTAGTCACTTACCAGTTGTATGATCTGGTATTAAATTACATAAGGAGTTTTTCCTTTAGTTTTATATCTACTAGTTATAAGAAATAATTGAAATAATGCATGCAGTTAATGCGTGTAATCTCAATATAGGAAACCATTGCTATCATATTATTTGTGTCTTCCTCATCTCTGTATGTACATGTAGGAATTATCACATTGTTTTAAAATTGATTGTTTGTCTTTTGTCCTTGAAGGCAGAGATGATCTTTGTAAGGCCAATTGAGCTTTGAATCCTCAATGTTTAGCATACTGAAAAGCATGTAGCAGACACTTGGTGAATGAATGCAAGGAGAAAGTCTAATAAACAATGGAAGCAGATTACTGATGTTTCGGAAGCAATCAAAGCTGGTCATAAAAGAGTTGAAACCTGAGTTAGAGTATAGAGAAAGAAGTAAAGATCAGAGTCTGTGATTAAGAGAAGACCTATAGCCAGGAGACTGAAGATAGCAAAGGAAGAATTGGAGAGGTAGGAAGAAAACTGGGGTAGGGTTACAGAAGCCAATAGAGGAAAGAGTTTTTACATGAGGAGGTTAGTGATATCTAGTGATGCTGGGAGGTCGATAAGAATGAGAATGAGGGAAAACTTTGGCTATGAATTGGTGGTGAGTTGGTGAGTCTGGACAGAAGCTTGGATAAATAGGGAATTAGGCCATGGATTTGAAAAGAGTAAATACAATGTGTCGGTCATCTGCTGTGTAAATTGGAGTGCAAGGTAGTAGAGAAATAGTATGATTAGATAGAACAGGTCAGGAGAAGTGTTGGAAAGGATTGGAGGTGCTAGAGAATGGTACTAGTTGAGAGTCAGTCAGCTTTGGATAAAGTGTAGGAGAATGGAAGGGGGAGAGGTAGGTAGCAAGACAAGTAGTACAGTTTTAAGCTTTCTAAATCTTTATTGTTGGACCCTCTTATATAAGCTTCTTTTTTCTTTATCTTGCCTTAGTTTTGATTTGAGGTGCTGGTAGAGCCCCATAATTGGATTCCTTGTAGGGCTAGGCTTGGGGCATTGCTGTAGAATTATGGAAGTGCTTTGGACATTTCACATAGTTACTGGTAGCTTGGAATTGATCACCTGCTCAGTATAGATGTCACAACTAGGTTATAATAAACCCATGAAATTATCGTGAAAAGGAATAATCAACCAGTTGAGGCACACTCAGTTTTGGAATGACATACTTATTATATTATTGCTTATAAATGTTAAATTTTTCATTTTGGAATAATTCAGTGAGAGCTCAAGGAAAAGATTATACCAATGTTTGGGAATCTTGTCTAACTTCTAAACTTGAGAAATTACTAAATAGGCTATTTTCTGACTTTTTAATAGTAGTAATAATAGTAAAATTAATAATATTAATACTAAGGAAGCATATCACTTTTCCATTAGGTCCTAAAAAAATAGGTTAATTATTTTCTAAGTAAATATTATCCAAACATTTTTATCATTATTTCTTTCATTAAATTTCTTTATTGTTTTGGAAAAAGTGGTCTAAAATTTCAGAACTGTTCCTGGCCTGAAGATCTGGAAAGATAGTTCTGCTTATTTCAAAATTATTGAGCAAGTTTGTATGTTTCTCTGTTCTTCCCTAGGTATGGGTTCTTTGTCTTTGGGTATTTTTCATGAAATGTAGAGAGATTCTTATCTTGGGACTAGGGATTAGTATGTTTTTTTAAATTACTTTTCTTTGAGTTTATCAATATTGGTTACCAGAAGATTTAACTCTTAGAACTGCATATCCCAAGGCTTTTTACTAAATTATAGTGATTTCCCCCCCTTAAAAAAATTAAAAAGGACCCAAAGGATGTTTTAACTTACCAGTGATGGTTAGTTTTTCTGGGAAGGTGGCTTAGACTAGTTTTGTGCATATATAATGGTGAGCATTTGTTTATAAACCTAGGAAAAGATAATTACCTTTTGATGATATTGTTTGTTTTTCTCCTTAGGGTATTTGAGCTACTTGTACTCAAGCCACTGTCTTAATGTTTTGTTTTGCTTTAGCTCTAGAGAGATTTATTTCTGTCTTGAAAGTTAGTGCTTTTTTCTGTTTAAGCTGAGTTATACTTTGTTTTGCTTATATCAGGTTTTAGACTTTGGGAAAGAGGAAAATAGCAATTTCTTGTTTCTTCATGTTTATAGCAAGGTTTATATCACAACTTCCATTAAAGATTTCCTTATTGTATAAAAGTCAGTCTGTTCAGATTCATGGACATGGACGTGGACCAGATTCATGGACATGGACCAGAGAGTAGAGGGGAGGGAGATGGAAGAGGTAGACGGGGTAAAAAGGGTCAAATATGTGGTGACAGAAAGAAATCTAACTATGGGAGGTAAACACACAATGTAAATATATATATGCCCTACTATTAAAATGTACAGCTGAAAATTACTGGATTTCATTAACCAATGTCACCATAAAAATAAATAAATTAATTAAAAAGAAATAAATACTATTCAAGTGTATGTAAAAAAAAAGTCAGTCTGTTCATAGGTCTGTCAAGTTATTGATTTGTGTGTGTGTGTGTGTGTGTGTGTGTGTGTATTTAAATTTGTGCTGTAAATATATAGTAACATGTACCTATTCCCAAAGTTTTTAATAACTCAGACCAAGGGAGCTTGCCACTGTGATATTATAATTGTTGTCTTTTTTGCCTGGACTCCTACTACACTGAACTCGAGGGCTGTAATTATGTCTTTTCAACTTGTGTTTTTCCAGCACCTAGCACAGTGCCTGAATATAGACTTTTTAAAATAAGTGAGTGACTAAATGAATCCATCTTTTGCTTCTAACTAGAATTTAAAATTTGTCTCATCTATCATATAAAGACAGTAATGACAACAGTGAGACTTTAATACTTTTAAAACTCTGAGTTCCATTACTCGTGTATCTTCTCAACTATAGTTTATAGTATCTTCATCTGCATGTTGGGGCGGGGTTCACAAGTAATTTCTACCGGGTATTTCTCTGAGGAGACAGTTCGTGTCTGATATGAACTCCTGTCTCCATTAGTCGATGAGCTGCTGGAGGGCTGAATCCAGCAGTGACAGGCACGTAGAAGGCAGTTTAGGAATATTTTTTTTTCCCTTTAAATAAATAGGATGAAAGTCCTTTTCAGCCCTTATGTGTTTTCATTCTTTAATCTTTATAAATAACTTGCCTAATGTTGCTGAGGAAAATTGATGCCCATGCTGGACCAAAGTGCTAATCTGACTCACAAGGCCAGTGACCCTTGATAGTCTCCAGCCTTGTTTTCTATTTCTATTTTGTGGTATGTTTGAATGCAAGTACTGTCCAGTGTGGAAAGGAGGCTTGCAGAGAGTATAGATAACAGGAAAAGTTAAGGTAAAACAGGAGTTGTCAAGAAAGTCATGTGTTGGAAGTGAGGATCCATCCATTCTGCAAGGAAGTCAGGTTGAGTAGAAGATGATGTAGGGGACAGAGCTGGGTAAAGAGACTGCAGTGGGCAGAGCGCTAAGTGTGAATCCAAATGGTCTATCAAAGATGAACAACCATCTCAGCCTAGATGTAATAGAGAGTTCAGGAAAGAATGATTAAGAACATAAAGCAATTAAAGAAAAACACAAGATAATTAACCCAGGTTCACTCAGGTTTTGGCATTGTGTAGCTAGGGTCAGGTCCTACTCCATTTCTCCTTAGTTTCCCCCTCCCTGCCCCAATAATTGTCTTGGTTCAGCCTAGCTGTGGAACTTCACAGCTTAATTTTTTCCCTTAATGCATCAAAAATGACAAATGTAAATAAAACTATTATTATCTACTATCTCGTTTAATCCCTACCACCTTATTTTTTTTGAGAGTTCTTTTCTCTAGTGATAGACAAATATGATCAGTAAGAATATTTATGGTTCAAATTATTTTATTATGACTTGAATTTTCTCATGATCATGTTTTGTCTTAAATTAATCATTTATAGATTTTTGCAAAAAAATACTTGGAGTTACATTTTTATCCTACGAAGTACTCAGGTTATAGTTACCATGAGAGAATTCCACTTGTGTAAATGTTCCCATTTTGAAGTGAAAGATTCTTTCAGGGAATTTATATCAAGCACAGTTAGAAAGGTACTCAAGTGTTCTTGAAATAAACTTCAAAAGATAACTTAGATTTGCAGTAGAAATTTCATTTCTATTTTAGACTTTTAGTTATAGTCACTTGAAACTCTTGAGCCTGGTATGTTATTTCTAGCTCAATAAACTTTAGAGGTGAAAAAGCTCGTATTTAGACAAAATCCAAGGGCAGCGGCAGTTTCTGAATCTGAGGTTCAAGTCCCCCCTTTTGTGTCTTGGCCTTGACTGGTGGTGTCAGAACTGAATAAGATGGTTCTTGTTAGCAGCAATAGACTTTGGACCCTCATATCTTATTCCCAGCAATAAGGGATTTATATTTCTTTTTACCAAATACTTACACATCATTAATACCTGAAAAGCACAAATTTGAAGCTTTTGTTTATTTGCTTGCTTTATAAATTGCTTCATCTCTAGATTGGCGGCATCAGGAGGACAGCGTCTGTCTGTCTAGTTCACTGAGGTACTCCCAATACCTCACTTGGTACGTGGTACAGAATGAGTCCTCAGTAAATGTTTTTTGACTGATAGAATGCTTTATACTTATACAATATTTTAGCATATATTATCTGTGGTATAATTTTTACAGTAATTTTGTGAGTGGATTGAATAAAGTATTTTTAGATGAGAAAACAGATCGAGAGAGACTAAGTGGGTGGTAGAACCTGAGTCTCAAACTTAGTATTTTTTGCTTTAAGTCCAACTATTATTTTTTAAAAATACAGCAGACTGTTTATTTTCTCTGAGTCTTAGTTCATCTTAGAGGGAAGGGGTGAGAAAGAGGGGGAAACTGTGTTCTTCCCATCAGAAACTATTCATTAGAAAGGTGGTAGAGTACAGCCCCTGGAGACAGACTGCCTGGGTTCTGATTGCAGCTCTGATACTTGCTGGCTGCATGACCCTGGGCAAAGAAGTCCATTCAGCCTTTCTCTGCACCCCTTCCCCCATCTGGTAGTAGTAGTATTACACTCAAAGGATTTTTATGGGGAATAAGTTAAAGGAATTAATAAGGTTTGCTAAATAAATGAAAAATAGGAAGAGTCTGTATGATTACCATGAGCTAATAGAATTTAGGAAGTTGTAAATCTGTGACACTTAGCTTCTTGTGGTAAGAAGTTGAGCATGACTAGATTTTGTTTTATTTTGCTTCTGAGTTGCCTTAGTCTTTTGCAAGTTAACTAACCCACTCTAACTGTATTTCAGTTGCATTTATTGTTGTCTTCTGGAGCCATTCTCTTCATTTGAAATTTTTTTTTAAAACCTCACATTTTCTAAGAAATCTGCAATTACGAATTATCCCCTTTCCCTAAGAGCCTAATTATAGATCATACTTTCCCCTATTCATATTACATAGCGCAGATGTATGTTTACTGTGAGAATTCAGTATTTACTTACAGCATGTAAACTTGCTTATTTCTCTTCTTATTGCGTGCTTTAAAAATATATAATTAATAATAATAATAATAGCAGTCTTTTTTTTAGAGCTTACTATGTGCTTTGCAAACATCATCTTACTTGATCCTTAAAACAGAACAAAAAACAAAAAAAACAACTGGGGGATAATATTGCCCTATTGAGAAATTTAAATTCAAAGAAGGTAACTGCCCCAAAGTGATAACAGTTGGTTAAAGGTGAAAGCCACAATTTAAACTCTGACTTTGAAGCTCAAGCTCTTAACATCTATTTTATGCTGCCTCTGGTCTCTCCATGGAGAGTGTTGGTTTTAAAATGTTAATACCTGGAGTTCGGGTTCCAGATCAGTGAAACAAAATTTTCCTTGAGGAACTCAGAGTCTCAAAAACAATTGACACTTAGTAAATCTACCTTTCGGGAGGGGAGAGTTTTTACTTATTACCATAGTATTGATTTTGATGATAGATTGTCTGAATTTTCACTTTTAAAAGTAAAGTAAAACTATATCTTCTTTTAAACATATTTTTGGTTTTTAGCTATATTAATTGATTTAGTGTATTCATGTATGACCCACAGCTGTGCTATACTGGAACCTTTTCTTTTCTGTCGTTTTAGCAGATGTCTGACCTGTCTGTTTTGTTTTTTTTATATGTTGTGCTCACTCCATTTGGCAGGTACAGGTAATCTTATGTGTTAACTTTTGTCTAGTAGATATAAAATTAAAGGTACTAATAGAAGGACCTCAGCAGAGCTGATTTGTTTGCTCTATTACTTTTTCTTTTATTATAAACTTTTTCTTAATAACATTAGTCCTCAAGTTCTTTGTGGCAGTGATGGTATCATTAAATTTAAACTTTGGGTAGTATCTTAATCCTCATAGATATTTCATATCTTCTCTATTCATAGACTTGTCTGTGCTATTTTTAGACACATACTGGAATCAACTAGAATTTTATCTTTTCCCCAAAACAGAATAATTTAATAAGTAACTATTAACCTTGCTTTTTTTTTTTGTTTTTAACTGTAGTACCAGAAGAAAACATTGCAACTATGAAGTATGGAGCCCAGGTTGTAAAAGGGGAGCTGAAATCTGCCTTACTGGATGGTGATACTCAAAATTATGATTTGGATCATGGATTTTCTAGGCATCCAATTGATGATGACTGCCGTTCTGGCATTGAGATTAAGCTAGGTCAGCCATCCATTATCAACCACATACGGATACTCCTGTGGGACCGGGATAGCCGGTGAGTCATTAGCATGAATTAGAGACAAACTTATAATGTGTTTGATTGAGATGACCTAAGCTTGCAGTTATCTACTTTGGTTTTACAGATTTGATGGTTTATTTTTTTGTTGTCACCTGGCTATTTCTCTTGAAATTTAGTTCTGGGAGAAGAGTTAAAAGGTATATTCCTTTTAAAAAATAGCATTTTTTTCTTTTTTCCTTATAAAAGTAATGAATATGTATTTATTTTGGAAAGTGTAGGAAATATAGAAAAGCACAAAGAAATAAAAATTGCTAGTAATCTCACCATCCATTATTTATTGTTATATATATCTAACCATTGCTTTTTCTTATGCATAGTGTTTCTCTCTCTCTCTCTCTCTCTCTCTCTCTCTCTCTCTCTCTCTCTCATATACACACATACACCAAAACAGAAACCTGTAAAATCATGCATAGTTTTACAAAATAAAAATTAGATGTGTGAAAAGATAACTTGACTTTTTAATTAGTTAAAATATTCCTCTGTACTGTTACTTTTAATCATTGTCTGGTATTCTACCTTATGGGTTCCCATTATTTACTTGATTTCTTATTTTTAGGTATTATAATAACTTTTAAAATGCATTTTATCTTATGGAAGAAGAAAAAGATGTTTTTTAGTATGTGGGAAAATACCCTCAACACAAAATAAATTTTTGAAAAAAATTTGGTTGGCTCCAGCCTAGGAATCCATCCAGTTTTACAGTAGCTTTAAGATTCTGCCTGCCTTCCTAATACTTTCACCCACTGTGGTTCGAGGGTTCAGCCATCATAGCTGAAGTACCAGAGCTTTATAGGTGACCAAGAACTGAACTGTCTCTCACATTACTGCTTATCATTAACCTAAACCCTCCATACCAGAAAATGGATGTACGGAGTCTCTTAGGGTCCTACTAATGTCTCTTCGAATCTGCGCTTGAAGGCCTTACTAGTAGTAGTAATGACTTCCTGAAAATGCTGCATGTTTATTTCTCTTGTTAACACTATGGGCCACCATTCTGGTCTTTTAGGCCATTTGAGCCAAATATGAGGAAAACTTTATGAAGTGGGAGTCAGCATTTCCTGTGCATAGGTCTTTGAGGTACACAGGTTATCTGTTTCTTTTTTTATTAAGAATGTATTTTCTGATACATATCTTGTTGGATATAATATAATATAATGTGTTTGCAAAATGGAACTAATTCACATATTCTAAGAATCTGATTAATAATAGTGTAATAATAATACTTATGTAGCATTTTCATTACTTTTATGTGGTATACACTATTCTAAAATCTTTACATATATTCACTCATTTAATTAATAATTAGTATAAAAATAATAAAAGAAAAGGTTAGTAAGTTTGACATTGAAAGTAGTTATCTTCTTTTCCATGATGTTAAATATTTATAGGCCACTTTGTTTTAGTATGTGCGTTACATTCACAGGGGACTTAAGTTTACCACATAGTTGTTATCATGCTGAACAAAGGTGAAAAATTCAGAATCTTAAGCCAAAAAGATTTTGACATATGTTGCAAAATTATATCCAGCATTACTGATAACCAAGAGGGGTTCAATAAAAGGTTATAACCAGTTTGAGATTGAGCAATAAAATGAATGGGAGTGAGAGGACAGCAGAAAATGAGGGGATGACACAAAATAAGCCGACCTTTTCTGGTCATAACTGTTGGTTGCAGGCTGACATTTATGGTCACCTAAATCTTCTGAGATTGTTTCTGTTGATATTACAGTACAAGTAATAACTGCATCTTAAATTTAAATTTGTCTTGTGACAGGAGAATATAGATTTGTTCTGTATGAGACCAGCATGTAATGGGCCAGGGTACCTGACTAGGGGAGGATGATAGGCTGTTTTTCTTATTGATGGATTATTAACTAGAAAATTTTAAGTTGTACCCAAAAGAAACACGTATTATTTCTTTCCATGTCATTTATTTTTCTACAGGCTGCATGTATGTGTGGGATGGTAGGAGACTGGGAGGGAGTGGGAAATAAGCTGGCCTCTGTGGGGAACCATTCAAGTTGGCTTTCCTCTTGAGAGTGTAGGACTGAGCTCCCATAGCAGGGAAAATAGAGAGAGAAGGCATACCTACTTCTGTTTTCTATCCTCTTTTTGTCATGGCTTTATTAATCTGCTAATATGGTATGAGTAAGGCATCCTGGCCCGATGTGAAAAGGAACAAATGTCTTGTGTGCCTCATGTATGCCAAGCACCATGCTAGAC
The DNA here is from genome assembly GCA_004027375.1 of Macroglossus sobrinus. Classification (NCBI taxonomy): domain Eukaryota; kingdom Metazoa; phylum Chordata; class Mammalia; order Chiroptera; family Pteropodidae; genus Macroglossus; species Macroglossus sobrinus. Next base: position 63,479 of record PVKZ01003378.1, read on the forward strand.
CCTGGATATATAGAGACAAATATGGCATGGATTTTGTTCTTAAGCAGCTTCTGATCTAATAAGGCTGATAGACAGACATGCTGACAGGGAATTTCAGTACATTTTGGTGAATGCTATAGTAGAGGGATCATCTGAATTTGATTGTTTTACAGAAAATGTAATTCATGCATAATGTAATTTTTGTACCTTTTAACATTTTATTAAAGTATAACTTTGTATTATTATTATAATGTACTTTTCTGCCTTTATCCTTTTGATTCATAGGTCTTATTCATACTTTATTGAAGTGTCGATGGATGAACTTGATTGGATCAGAGTGATTGATCATTCACAATATCTATGTCGTTCTTGGCAAAAGTTATATTTTCCAGCCCGTGTCTGCAGGTTAGTTCTCATGGCTAATAAATAATTTTGATATTTTAAAAAGAGATTTGGATTTTGAGAAATAGATTACACTTTTCTGTCTGAAGCATTTTCTAGAATATCAGCTACCAAACACAAGCCCAGCTAAAAACTTAGGGAAAATATGAAAAATTAAGCATCTGACATGTATAGGAATAAGAAGGGATGGGGAACACTTAGAAGAGGAAATGCTTTTCTAACTGCATGCTGTGCCTTGAAAGCAGAGTTACTGTTCAAATTGCATTCTTCCCACAGAAGCCATGAGAGGTATTTCTGGAGTCTTCCTTGGCAGTCCTTAGGACCAAGAGGAGAGTTTTGAATGCCAATGTGCATGTTCTGAGTATCTGTGTTCTTTTTCTAGGTCAGTGGGTATCATTAGAATTTGACAGAGCAAGTGGTTCTAGTGAGATTGGGTTTAGGGTAAGGGAGGCTGAGCTGATGGGTCTCAAGGCTCACACCCTCCCTTCAGTCAGAACATCTTAGCTTTTACTGTTGTTATGTATTGCAGCCCCATGCTAGTTTGTTCTTAAAAAGTACTGTAAGGTACTCGTCTAATATTTCATATTCTTCCTTTAGGTATAAGCCATTTTTTAAACTGTATTACTGAAATTTTGCAAAACCTAGAATGGATTTGAGAGTTGGGAAAGGTGGTTAAACGCCCCCAAATTCTGTTGTGTTTTTTCTGTTGTAATTTTCCCCTTGGATATTGCCTTTAAATATTCTTTACCTTAGAGTCAAGGGATCAAACGCAGAAAGTGACTCGTTTGTTTAGTTAAGTGTGGCAAAAAGAGAAAGGAAGGCATATGGTAGGTATAAACCAGGGAGAGTGTGGAGGTGGCCCCTTACCCAATCCCCTCCACTCCCTCACCTGTGACTTAAACTGACCTCCCATTGTGGCTGATTTGAAGCAGATGGGGTACCCCACAGCACCACTCTCTTGGTTTATTAAGTTTATTATACTTAATAAACTCATGATCTGTCAGCATCGGGCTAAATTCTAACTTCCTCCACAGGAACTCCACAAAACCTTTCAGCCTCTGGTACTGTAAAGAATGTTGCCTACCTTTTTTTTTTAGTATGACCAGATACAATATCATTACCCAGGGATCCTTTTGTGTGAAAATGAAGAAAATCAATTTCATTTCCCCAAAGAGGACTAAAGTGTCTCAGATCTGGTGGTTGCTCTTTTATCAGAAAAGTTTTGAATGGATTAAAATGAGAGGGACAAGAAATTGAATGAAGATTCTGTATCTCAGTGCTGTGTATGGATACTTTGAGAGTGACAGAGTGAAGGTGATTGAGTCTGCATCGACTCAGGTTATTACTATTGTATTGGATTAAAATATAAGCAGTGTAACAACCAAAGCATCTGATATGGACTGAAGGACTGTGTGTGTGTGTTTCATTTGAAACAATAGGAACATGACTCCCCAAACAAATCCTCATGAATATAATACCAGCCGTAATGCAGTCTATGTGCTTTACCCACCTTAAAATTCCCATTGTGTGGAGGGAGACATATGCCTGTAGTTATAGTCTTTTAGAAATAGGCTTTTAGAAAATAGGCTTTTAGAAAATATACTTACCCTTATTTATTAATGAGAATTGTACATGCTCCCTTTTCTTTATTTTTTCTTGGCTTTGTTGGTGTAGCTTTTATGTATTGTAAAGGCTGACTGTATTCATGATGCTAGTTTTTCTCTTGGTTTCGCCAGCTCCCTACTCTGGTCAAGAAAAACTGAGAAAAGATGGTGTTAGAGATAGTGATAACAAGAAAAGGAAGGAGTCTTGATATTCTTATTAGCAAAAAAAATTTTTTTTAATTTATAACCACTTTAACATGTTATATTAATTACTACATTCCTTCATAAATTCTGCCTTTTGTAATAAATAGGTTGGAGTTTTGGTAGTATTTTAAAATGAACCTAAGAATAAGTCCTTGTTGATTATCCAAGGATGTCTTATTCTTGGCTTTTCTTATCTTCACAATCACTTATTGACTACCTAAACAGTGTTCTCAAAACACTTCTTCCAGAAACTTCACAGGGCACAAAAAATTATTTTCTTAACACATAAGCATCCAGTTTGCATTGTGCTAATTTGTATGTCACCTTTGTTCTTCAGTGTCCTTCGCGTGTTTGTCTTGCTTCTGATATTAAAATTACAAGCCCTCGGAAGAAAGGAGTATAGATTCTTATCTTTTAATATTCTTGTACAATACTCAGACTATGATCTCGTATGGGTATATACTCCATAAATATTACCAGAGGTTTCTTGGGGGTCATGGTACTGATTGAGTAATGAGGAGAGATTGAGTCAACATTAATATGTATATATATTCATTGTTACTTTTTATCCATGTATTGTTTAAAATGTATTATCAGTGCTAGAAAACTCTCTGGAGTGGTAAATGGTTTTAAATTGTTTGCAAAGGTTACTTTCTGTTTGTTTTTTTTTTTCTTCAGGACACTGAATTTTGAGGTTAATCCCGAAAGATGTGTGTGTCATGTATTGATGAAAGAGTACATCAAATATATTGACAAAAAAAGAGATACTCTGTGATTTGGGGTGTGAGGTTACCCAGCCCTCTCTCTGAGTCTAGGCTGGACTACATGTAAATCATCATTGTGTAGTAGGAAAACCATGGGCTTTCGAGTTAGATAGAGCTCTTCTCAAATCTTGGTTTCATCTAATATTGGCATTGTGATCTTAGCCAATTAGTGCGTCTCGGCCCTTGTTTTTATACCAGTAAAAAACAGGAATAACAACACTTTTCATGCAGTCTGCTGTGGAGGTTTAGAGGGCATAGCACATATACAAGTACTGAGCATTTTGCCTGGCCCAAAGTAGGCTCAGTAAATAGCTGTTTTTATTTTTTATTATTTTTATTATTAATTTTTTAATAATTATTTTTTTAACTTCTGAGACTTTCAACTGGTGTTTTACTTTTAGAGAGAGAGTCATCTCTGCTATCCTCTTTGGCCATCATGGCTCTAATGAGGAAATTGTTCCTCACCTCGGTAGTCTAGTCTTTTCAGCACATTTCCATATCGTCAATCCATATGTAGCAATTCAACACATACATTAAACATGTCTTTTTATTTTAATAAGCTGCCTATTTGTGTGTCTATATGTTTTGTGTATTTCCATCCATTTTTAGATAATTTAGTTTTGGTAAAGCATTTATTGCAGTAAAACATATATAAGATAAAATTTTCTATTCATACATCTTGTGGAATGTAATTCAGTCAGCATTTCACCTGACCAAAGGTAGTAAATGTTATCTATTGGCAATAAGGATAACGTCAGACTTCAAAGCCAGAATGATCATTCTAACCATAATAGTGAATTGAGGGAAATGATCTGCTCTGTCTTTCTGGTTTTTTTTTAAGGAATGTGTTGTGGATTAAGTGGGGACTGCTCTATGTAGCCAAAAGCTTAAACTAATACCCTTTCCCCAACCCCCCAACTGGGGATGAAGAAAAAAAGCAACTTGTCAATTTTGGCACAGTCTTTCATATGCACTCAGAACCATGTTGTCTTATCAGCTTTTCTTTCTCAGAAAAAGGCAATTTCTGCTTTACCCATAAATTCTCTAACCTTCAAATTGTTTTCTTGGCTATCTAGTAAGCTCTCATCAAGTCCTTCCATAATTTTCTCCGATGGTAGAGACTAGAACTGAACAAAGAACACTAATAAGGAATGGCAACTATTGAGTGCCCTGGGGCTTTTAAAAAATTTTTTTTCTGGCTGTTTCTCAACATGGTGCTGGTAATTTGACAGTCATATAATGTTGCTAAAATATGAGAAGACTTGAAAACATGGCTTGAAGAGTAGAGGTATATTTCAGAGCCTGTATGTGGCTGGTAGCTGGAATTGCAAAAGTGTTCTTGGTGCAAAATCTGATAGTTGAGGGAAAGGAATAGCAGACCTAAAAGCAAAGTCCTTGAAGATATACCTTTTGAGAAAGGGAAGAAAAGCATATAGATGGTAGACATGTTCACTCCAGGGGCTGTTAGGGAGATAAGAGGAGAATCAGGAAGGTTCAGTTTACAGAAGACAAGGCCCGAAAGGATGTTGAGAAGAGTGCAGTTTGACAATTTAGAACATAGCATAGGAGGGATAAACTCAGTTAACACAATGCTGGGCTTTTTGTTTGTTTTTAATTATCAAAATAGAAATGTCTTTTTATGATGTTTTTATTATAAAATTATAGTATAGTATCTATTTTAAATATTGATAATGTTTGCTCTCTGGTGAGGTTGTACCCAGTTTCTACCAGTTGCACGTAAAATTACTCCTTCTCCAAACTCTCACCAATACAGGCATTGTCAACATTTTGCCAGTGTAATTTATGATTTGTAAAACAATGTCTTATTTTAATTTGGATTTCTTTTATCCAGTGAGATACTGTATCTTTTAATACTCGTCATTTGTTACTTCTCATTTATGAAAACCTATTTTTGACTTCTGCATATTTTTCTCCCGGGTTGATTATCTTTTTTCTTTTTGGCTTGTGAGAACTTTATATTGGTATTTTGGTATGTACACATTGATCATATATATGTCATATTTGTGTACATATGTACATATAGTAGATATATATATATATATATATGTATATGTGTGTGACATTACTCTTTTGCCTGTCATGTATTGAGCAATTTGTTACTAGTTTTTCATGTTTTGTTGGTACTTTTTGCCAAATAGAATTTTACTTTTTAAAAAATGTAGTCAAATCTGTCAGTCTTTTTTATTATTTCTGGTGGTCTGGTATATTTAGAAAGGTGTTTCTCACCTTTAAAAAATTAATGTTGTATTTTAATAATTTTTCTACTAGTTGTTATTTTTATATCTAAATATTTAGTCTGTCTAGAATACTTTTTGTGTTTATTTTTAGGTAAGGATAGTCAGTTGACTAAGACCTTTTATTTAATAATTATTCCTTACTCTACTAATGTGAATAGCCATATTTATCATGTAATGAATTCTAGCATGTACCCTGCTCTGTTCCACTGATTTCTTTGACTATTGCCCAAAGTGTTTTAATTATCATAGTTTCCCTTCTCTCTCTTTCTTCTTTTTATAGAATAAGAAATTATTATGTGGCAAATGTGTCATAGAAAACAGAAAGGGTGTTATAGAGCATCTGCCCACCTGTCTTCTGGTCTCAGTGGTCACATTAGAGGATATAAATGATGATAAACATTTCACTAGAATTTCACTTACAGGAAAAAATTTAGGCATGCTTCAGCAGCTAAGGAAGTAGATTTTTTCCTCACTTACTTATCTGTTTCTTCATTACTCCTCATTCCACAAATAAACTTCTAGTTTGTGCTATGCATTATTCTTGATACTGAGGCCATGACACTGAATAAGACTGCCAAGATTTGTGATCTCATAAAATATGGGAGAACAAATATATACAAATAGTAAGAACACATCAGGTAATTATAGATGTTGTGAAGATGGTACTGGGATAGTGACCCAGAGTCAAGAGGTTTTAAATAGGTTCTCAGGGAAGCCCTGAGGTGGGAGGTGGTTGTTTTAAGCCGGGATGACGGGAATATTCTCTGGCCATTGTTTTAGATATTTATGCTTTCTTTGGTGTATATTTAATGTTATTCAGGAGTACCTGGTACTATAGGAGACCTTATTAGATAAATACTAAAACTGTACTGTTCTTTTGGTATAGGGCACTTTAATTTTTTTTATTGCTACCATACATTCCAGGTTTCCCCTCATTCTTGCCATCTTTAGATGCAACTTAATTTTTAACTCATGCTCATTAGATTATAGTACCTGCACAGTGGTATGGATCTATAAGACATAAAATAAGCAAGAAAATAAACATTGCTATTTTATGGCAGCATTCTTTTTCTTACCGTATTAACATTGTACAAAAGCATGTGTGTCTTCTTCCTTTTCTCTTTTTTTGCTCCCCTGTCCCCATAACTGGGCATTGATATATTGATTTACTTTTAAAGGTAGGCACTTTCACATTACTCAGAGGTTCACCAGGATACTTTAGAATCATAGCTAGAATTATGTTGAGCCTTTATATTATTGACATCTTCTGAATTCAAGAAATACCTTATTCAGATGTAAATAAAAAATGAATAGTTTAATTTTAATTTTATAAAGTAATCATTTTAGTTTATACTTAGTTTCAGTCGTACCTCTACCTACAGCTTTGATTTCATAACTGAACTAGTAGAGCAATCCTGCAGAGAAACCTTTTTTCTGTGAATGCAAAGCAAAATGTAACCACATGGTGTCACTATATCATTACAGTTTTACTTGGAGCCAAAGAGGTTGAAATTGCTTTTTTTATAAAATTGTATTTAAATATAAATTGTTCTGAAGTCTGTGATTTGTGAAATAGCATGTGAAACTATTTGTACTATATAAACCTTTCTACTCATGTGGGCATTAATTATGCCCGAAGTCCATAGATGTACATTCAGGTGCTAGCCAGCTCTTGAATTGTCATCTGCAAAATCTAGCAGATATGTGGGTTTCTGTAGTACAGTTATTCAGTTTTATACTAATAATAAGTTTTTAAAAATCTTTCTTTGAAATTTTATAAATAGAGTAACTGAAAGGAGATAGATCAATAAATATTTATAAGGAATTAGAAAACAAAAGAAAGGAGGAATGAGGAAAAGAGAGAGGGTTATTGAACCTCTTCTGTGGGTCAGACACATATCGTTACCTTATATGATTCTCACAATTGCTCTATGAGAGAAATACTACTAACTACCTTATTTTTACAAATGAGGAAATTAGGCCTTACAGAAGCTAAATTTGCAAATCTGTCTTAATACATAGTGAGCATCACAGTGTTACATTGCCTCTTCAAGATATGAAGTAAAGAGATAGCTCTGCTTTAGAGTAGGAGACATAGAGCCCTGAAGAATCTTTCATTGCCTGTTTGGCTAGAGCAGTTTCCGGGAATGCTGAGAGGGCCTGGTGTGGCCAAACTCTGGTTACAGCACCCAGATGACAAGGATACTAATGCTGCGGATGATGATGAACAATTGGGGAAGTTTTTCTCTCTTACAATGCTCCAAAGGAAGTGTAGCAATCCTTTATATAGGTCTGTTTTGTCAGTTTGTCAATACAGCTTTGAATTTTTCTGTCCTTTAGTTCACCATAAGATCATTTTAGATTTTATCATTACAGTTAACCTGATGTTCTTAACTCCTGATTTGTTTTGCTTCAGCTCTGTTTTGAAACAAATTTCATATATTATGGAATTTCTCTTTACAAGAGCTCTTCAGATCTTGAATTCCTTTTTTTTTAAGTTGAAGTATTTTTATTACTTTCACCTAGAATCTTCTTATTAGACTGAAAAAAAAATCACTGTATTTTAATATTTAGTAAGACTTTTGAGACATGGCTGTTGGTGCTTAAGTTACTCATCAAATCCAGGATTTTTTTTCTCATTTTATTTTGTATAAAGGATAATCACATATTGAGATTCTTTTGTGTGTAGTGGAAGAATTAGAATGAGAAAATAGAACAGGGTTGCCCTTTTGCTTTATATTTTATAATTTTAGAATATAAATCATTGTCTTTTAATAAGCCCATTGCATGAGATGATGTTAATAACACTAATGATCTGTTACTATTATCACATTTTCATTCCAGAAGGGCAAGAGCTATATTTGGTGGTGCTAACAGTTGCTTCCCAAGCAGTTAGGTCCAAGATTAAGTTCAGATAGCACCTCCCTAGTTCATCATCAGACATCCTTTTTCTCATGCTTTTCTTTTCCTCACTATTATTCAGTTACACATAAGATTTATGCATTTAGACATTCATTAAACAAACATTTATTAAATACTTGCTAAATTACAGGCACTTAGTTTAGGTGGCAGGCATGAAAGAATGAACAAGACACAGTTGCTGCTCTCAAGAATTTCATGACATAATAAGAGTGACAACCCTCTAAAGATTGATAAAATATGATAGGTACAATAATAAAGATATATAATATGCAGGAGTATTGTTATGGGAGATCCTACTGAAGAGAGGATTTGAACAGAGTCTTAAAGGACCAAGGTATTGAGTAGGCAAAATATGGGAGAAAGGATGAGCTGCATATGCAGGACACTTGCTGAAGACAGTGTTCGCACTGGACTTGGCTATATCTAAACTCTTCGCTCAAAGCTCTCTACCAATGGGTCCTTCTGCTTCTCTAGCTCATCCTTGGTTCTTATTAAAATGCCCTGTTTTGTTTTGCCAGTAAGACTCATCTGTTTACCATCTACCTACTCATGCCTCCTACCTATGTCCCTAAGCTCAGAGAGATCCTTCTCTCTTTATGTGACCTTGTATAACCGTTTTAGATATCTTGGACTTGGTTTTAGTTAAAGTTATGAGTGTGTGTGTTTTTTTTTTAAATGTATTTCAACAAGATTAGAATACTCCCTGTGAACTGTAAATTATGTTAATTTTTACAATTAATATTCAGAGAATAGTAAAAATTCTCAAGAAGTGAAGAAAATTTCTTTTATATGAACCAGGATTTGATTCCTTGTGTCTTTTGCTTAGAAAAATAATACATTTTCCCAAGAACTTTCTTGTTGGATACATGCTGTATGTAAGGAAATTAACATTAGTTCTATCAGTTTTCCTATTGGAAATCTCCTTTTGGAATCTGTTTTCACACTGCAGTCATCCCACTATTTATGGAACTTAGGAAATCTTGAACCAGAAAGCCAGGTACTATTGGGCATGGGACTGTGGGTCTATCAATTAGAAAGCAATGAAGTAATACAATACAAAGCCATCTGGGACTCTAAGCTCCTTAATGTGAATCAGGAGCTTACTGCCTAAGGAACAGAAACAAAGGTGAGCTAGAGAACTGGGAACAGGAATCCAGGAATTAATAGAAATTGTGGGAAAGACTTTCCAGGACCTTCAACATGGCTTCTGGAGTGAATAAGAACATGATATTAATGGAATTAAGTTTTATTGACTTTGCTTTTGGGAAGATGGGAAAGAGAGAAGGACAGCTAGATCTTAGGGTCAAAAAATTAAAACTTGGACATAGACTTACTTGTGAATTAGTCATTTCCCAATTCTATTTACTTAGGAAACGGTAATATGAAGAAGAAATTCGTTAAGTAATTAAAATTCTCTCAGTGGAGAGTTTAGACCTATGTGTATTTAAATTGTATCCCACACTGCCTAGCAGTGATTGGTCTGACCTTTCACAGATAGCATTGATAGTTTGAATCACCCAATTCAGCCATGAATTACTTAATATATCTTATGCGTCTCTCAAATTATTTTCTGGTTCCTGGACCTCACTGTATATTTTTTTGATAGTAGTTGCTCATCAGATAGCTTGTTGGAATTTCTTTAGCCCTTTATCATCTCTGAATGCAGGTGCCTGGATAATAATCAATTTTTCCAGAAAAATCCTTTTAATGGTTATTTTCATCCCTAGTGTTAGAAAGAGATAACAGGGGAAAAGAAGATTTTACCATATTTCTTTCCACAGAAAATATGCTTAAAGAGGATTGTATGTACAAGTCCCGTGGTTAATAAAATCAGAGCTTTCTCAGTGATCATATAAACAGTACAAGTTCCCTAGATCAGGGCTTCCTTCTGTGAATACAAGGTTAGCTCAGGGGAGAAAGGACCAGAAGTGAAACCAGATTGCTTGTCGGCTGCCAGAAATTCTGGGCAGAGTGCCAGACTTGGTTCACCTTCTAAAAATTCATCTCTCTGTATGAAAATAGAGGGCTCAATCCCTACAAGGAATGGTGGTAGCATGAACACTTGGACTTCCCTTGACCCAAAGTGCTTTATTGATGTGAGGAAAGGTGGGAGAACTGATTACTGTTGGCTGATAGCTTTGACCTCATTCAAGAGCTATAATATTTTCTTCAACAGCCTTACTTCATTATGTTTCAAATTATAATTTCATAAGTTAATAATTGTTCTTCCAAATAATGTGAGTCTTATATACACATGAATATGTTCTGCCTGATAGGAAGCTGTGGGTTTAATTTCTAATAGTCATAGAAATTCTATGCACATTATGAAGCTATTAGGATGTAACAGCTGTTTTAGTTCATTTCATCCTGCAAAAGAATTATGATTCGGACTAAAATGATCAGTAATTATGTATTTTGAAAGCTAAACCTCCAGTTATAGAAAGATCTAATTTACACATTAGATACTGATAAAACTACAGTATGCTATGAGTTTCAAAGTCAGCGTTATCTCCTGCTTAAGACTATGAAAGGGAATTTGTGCCAAAAGACATTTTTTCTTCTTTGAATTTCTCTTTTGCATTGCCTATTGTAATTTTGAAGTTGTAAATCAACAGTAATGAAGAACTGCTTGATATTTTTCTAAAGAAAAATATTAGAAGGAATGTTAGAGGAAGTAGGATTTAGAAGGATTTTATTTTATTTCTGTTGATCAGTGTCTACCATCTGCCTTCTGTTTAATGTTGTAGAAGCATGCATGTGTTTCCCAGTTTGAACAGATGATGTACATGGTTTGTTGAGATATATGTGTATTCTGGATGTGTGTGTGTGTATATATACCTACAGTGCTTAAAATCACACTTGAAGTGTAAAACAGATAATGAGTCTCCATTTTTGGCTGATTTGCATATTCAGCTCTGGTACACAAAAGACTACAATAACCCTGATTTTCTTTTCTAATTTAGAATCGGTACTAACCAGCTGTCAACAAATATTTTGATTAAACACTTTTCTTTATTGGAGAACTTTGGGGCACATTCTTTGTATAAACATATTGTTTTCTTTGATTTCAAGGGACATATTTTCAGTATGATACATGGATGCATCATACCGGTAAGCTGTCATGCACCAAAATATATTTTTTTCTGTAAACTTCCTTTTTGTCATTGATTTCTCTAGGGCAAAAATATGGCTCAGAACAGAATATTCCAACTCACAATTTTTGCCTGAATAAAGGTGGTAAATAAATGTAGAAGCCTCTTTGAAATTGAAAAATTTTAAGTATAGATTCTTAAATTGGACTTTTCCAAGAGATTTTTAAAGAAGAGTTAACAGTTAGTTCCTCTAATACACTTAAAATGTAATTTGGGTGCAGAAATTTTATTAATATTTTGACATATTCAAATAACATAAATATGTTATTTACACAAATAATATATAGCACACCCTGTATTGAAACCTTGTACTTATTTATATTCTGTGGCTTTTGTTCCATGTCAGTACATATATATCTGCTTTATCTTTTTGAACAATAGCACAGTATTCTAATGTACTGTTGTTTACCTAACTGGTTTCCTATTGAGGGACTTTTAGGGTATTTTGTTTTGCTGTTATAAAACAGTGTAGACTGTGTACACTTTTCTGATTATCTTTTCACATAAGCACAGTCGAAGGATATGATCATCTTTTGTAAAACATTGATAAATGCCATGCAAATGCATTGTGCCTGTTTATGTCCACCAGCAGTATATGATAATACCTGTTTCTCCACATCCTTATCAACAATGAGAATTATCATTTTTAATCTTTTGTCAAACTGATAAATACTCCATGATCCTTCATTTGTTTTATTGTGCAAAGTTTTTATTATTTATAAAGGTTACTACCTATCTGCTTGTTTATAAGCATTCATATTTTTACATAAAAGGTACAATGTGAGTTGGCCTGAAAGGATGGATTGAATATTGATTGGATAATTTTAGAGAGATTTTTCCATGAGGCCACCTAGGAAAGTGGTTCTCAATTGGAGTTGATTTTGGCCCTCCTCTCCCCCAGACAGTGTCTGGGGACATTTTTAGCAGTCACAGTTGAGAGGCATGGTGCTACTGGCATCTAGTGAGTAGAAGTCAAGGATGCTGCTAGACGTCCTACAATATATAGAACAACCTCCAATGACAAAGAATTATCTAGACCAAATGTCAGTAGTGTCACAGTTGATTAACCCAGATTTAGGAGCAGGTGCAGTAATTTTATATGTGAAGGAAGCTCGAATTAGTATGTCTTAGCTTAAAATGGGAAAAGAGAATAGTTGAGAAAGAAGTTTCAAAGGAAAAACCAGTCAGTCTTGGTGACTGAATGCAGTGGGCGGGGGAGGCGGGGCGGAAATTGAGTCAAAGATAGCTTCAAAGTTTGGAACCTAGGTGGCTGGGAAGTGGGATGACATTGGTGGATAGAAGTTGTGAGGAAGCTAGTTCGAGCTAGTTGTAGAATTATTACTTAAGAAATATATAGTGATACGTTTTGCTATTTTGTCTGTTTTGCTTTTATATAGTGAGATTTTAATTTTACACTCGGTGTCAAGATTGTGTTGATTTTGGATTACAAAATCTCTATTACCAAAACTTTGGTCTCAAACAGTTTCCTCTTTCTGAAATGTTCTTCTTTCATCTCTACTACTAGACTCATGATATTTATTTAGCAAAGTGAAATGCTGTTTGTTCCAGGAAATCTTCCTTGATCTCCCCAAATGAAATTAAGTATTTTTCTTCATTTAGTCAATAAATACTTATCCATTGCGCTCCACATGACAGGCACTGTGCTAGGTACTAGAGCTATAGTGGAGAGCTTTAAACACACATACCCTGCCCTTGTGGTATGTACTAGCTTAGTAGGAGAGTCAGGTGTTGCACAAAGTAATTATATATAAAGGAAGAATTATAAGCGATGATATAAATGCAAATAAATAAAATACAAGTGAGCATTAGTGGTATAACAGAAGAGTATAATTTCAACTGGGTAAGTCAGGAGAGTTTTTTTAGGGAAGTGATATTTGAGTAGAAACCTAAGTGATGATTAGGAGTTAAGAAGATAAGGACAGAAGGGGAAAACATTTAGAGCAGAGACAGATAGGAAAAACCTTGAGGGAGCAAAGAACTTGGCACATTTGAGAAAATGAAAATAAATTAGCATGATTGGAGAGTGATGAGGAGATAGTGGGGGAAAGGTAGGTAATGACCAGGTTGTTCAAGACTAGCAGGGCACATTAAAGAGCTTGCAGTTTATCGAAAGTGCCATCCTTGGAAAGGGTGTATGCAAGGATGTGACATGATCTGACTGAAGTTTTTTAAAGACTTGGCTCCTTTGTAGGGAATAGATTGAGGATACAGGGAGACCAGTTGGGAGGCCTTTGTTATATAGTTCAGGAGAGCTATGGTAGTTGCTTGTGTAAGAATGGTGGCAGAGAAATCAGAGAAAAATGGATAGGTTTGAGATGCGTTGTTCTGCTTGTTGAGACTTTTAAGGAGTGTCATTACAAAAATAGGCTTATAGCAGAAAAAGGCAGTCTGGGTTGGATTACAGGACAATATTTGAAGCTAGGGGAGTTGATAAGATTCAAAAGAGAGAGAATGTTGCAGAGTGTAGAAGAAGAAAAGAGGGCTTAGAACTGGGTCTGAGGTGCTCCAGATTTGATCAGATGGAAGAGAAGAAACCAACAAAGGAAATGGAGAAAGAGCAGCCAGCAAGAGAAGGACAATCAGGAAAGTGTGATTTCAAGGAGGGACAGGTCAGTGATGCCAGATGTTGCTGTGAGATCAAGTAGGTGAGGAATGAGAGGTATCCATTGGTCTTGTTTGCACTGACAATATAGAGTACACAGTTCACCTTAGCAGTAGCGGTTTTACTGACATTCTAGGGGTAGAAGCCAGATTAGAGTTGGTTAAGGAATTAAATGTGTGATTTATAATAAAATTAAAAATGCATATACTATTGAGGCAGCAATCTTTTTTTTTTACTTTCGAAATAACATTTAAGGATGCTTATTTCAGCAATGTTTGTAGAATCAAAAAATTGTATACTACCAAAATGCTCATCAATAAGAGAATTCATTAAAATTGAAAAGAATGAATTGGGAGCGGCGGGAAAAAATTACGTAGATGATAGAGGCATTGTTCATTCCTGTTGCAACCAAATCAAAGTTGTGACAGAAACATGGAGCGAACAGCTAGATGAACAGAAGCACTCAATTAGGGAGAGAAATAATCAATTAATTAATCAATCAATTAATCAGTCTGAAATGGTAGAGGGTAGTAGGGGACAAAGACATGAGACTGCCTGGTCCCAAGTGGGACAGAGGCTACGACAGCTGCAGACATCTCTTAAAGGGGCCATGTTTGAAACTGGACTTTCGCAGTGATGGACTTGCTCACCAGCGCCAGGTCAGCTGCACAAGGGGCACCAGGGACTGACTTACAGGGGATACTGAGCTATTGGAGTGAGGGCTGGAGGTGAGGCTCTCTCCTGGGCAAAAGTGCCAGCAGTATCCATTGCTCTTCTGTTGAGCCCTCCCCTCACAGTGTGCGGATGCAGAGCTGCCATAGCTGAGAATCATCAAACTGGATAACAGAGGTTGCTCTGCCCAGAATATTCCCTGATACTCTGCCTCCCCTACTCGTGGCCCTACCCAAGCCACATCCAGTTGTGTCCTCAGCCAGTCTAGTGCTCCTTGCTGAGTAGAGCCAGGACTCACACTGGTGACAGCTGGCCTCAGTTTCTGTTGTGGTTTCTTGAGGCAACTAGAAGCACAGCATCTGTGGATTGCTTGCTGAATCTTAACAGGTGGCCCCAGAGGGGCACAGGCTTGGGCTAAACTTGTTTTACAGCTGAACCCCTCTCAGGGCTGTGCCCCTGGACACCTATTACACAAAGCCATACTAAGAAGACTGGGACACTTAGGAGCTTTTCTTAGTACATAGAAGCAGACACAGAAAGGCAGCCAAAATGGGAAGACAGAAACAAACCATATGAGAGAATAGGACAGAGATCCAGGAAAAATGGAGTCAAGCAATCTGAGTTCAAAACTGGTTATAAAGATGCTCAGTGAACTTAGAGGAAGTGTAGATGAATTCAGTGAGGACTTTAACAAAGATGTTTTTTATAAACATAAAAATGGACATGGAAATTATAAAAGAGAAGCAGTCAGAAATGAAGAATGCATTATCTGAGATGAAGCGTATATTAGGGAATCAATAGAGTGAGTAAAGAAGAGGACTGAACCACCAATATAGAGGTTGGAGAAACCAAGGACACTTAATCAGAATGGCAAGAAAAAAGCCGAGACTATAATAATTAAGGAGCCTATGGAACACAAATGTAAAATTATCTATGTCATAGGATTACATGAGGAAAACAAGAAGTTCAAGAGCTATTCGAAGAAATAATGGTGAAGGAAATAGCGAACCCCAGCAAGCTCAGAGAGTCTCAAAAAAGATGAACCCAAAAAGGCACACAACAAGACACATCATAATTAAAATGCCAAAGGTTAAGTACAAAGAGAGAATCTTAAAAGCAGCAAGAGTAAAGCAGTTAGTTACCTACAAGGGAGCACTCATAAGATTGGCAGCTGATTTCTCAAAAGAAACTATGCAGGACAGAAGGGCTTGGTACAAAATATTCAACATGATGAAAACCCAAGATCTACAACCAAGAATATGTTATCCAGCAAAGCTATCATTTAGAATCAAAGGACAGATCAAGAGCTTCCCAGACAAAAATAAGCTACAGGAATTTATCAGCACTCAGCCAGTATTACAGGAAATGTTGAAGGGACTTTTTTAAGAAGAAAAAAACATGTATTAAAAACATGAAAAAAGAATGGTAGTAGCTACATATCTGTCAACAAGTACCTCAGATAGAAAATAATGAAGTACTTTACCCAAATGATGAGAGTGGCTGAATGGATAAGAAGACAAGATCCCTACATAGGCTGCCTATAAGAGACTCATTGCCGATTAAAAGACACATACAGACTAAAAGGAAGGAGATAGAAAAAGATATTGCCTTGATGGACCCTAGAGAGTATTGTGCTCAATGAAATAAGTCAGATAAAGACAAATATTGCATGATTTCATGTATATGTGGAATCTAAAGAACAAAATAAACAATAACAACAAAAGTGGAAATAAACTCAAAATACAGAGAATGTTTTGAGAGCAACTAAATGGGAGGGGGGTTAGAGGGACGGTGAAGAAGGACAGAAGGATTAAGAAGTACAAATGGAGAGTAATAAAATAGACATGGGTATATAAGATGTAGCATAAGGAAAATAGTGAAGGTTTAGTGGGGTGATTAATTTGTGAGTTACATAAATCTCTAATCACTATACTGTACAACTGAAATGAATATATTATTGTATGCGAACTATAATTGAAAAAACTCTCTGGATTGTACAGTGTAAATAGGAGCAACTAATTGTCTTATATTTCAATAAAGCCGGCAGGGGTGCGGGGGATGAATTGTATCCATATGAACTGACCTAGAAGGATTTCCATAAAAATTGTTAGATAAAAATCACACGATGTAGATAGTATGTTGTTTATATATCTTTTGTCAGCAAACTACCTTATATATGTATACAAATATTTGTATGGATTTACATAAGTATAGAGAATGATGTGAAAGAATACACATTGAACTTTAATATTTATTACTTTAGGAAAATGAAGATGCGAACTTTTCAAGGAAAGTAGAAAGATAGTATTTGATTTTTTTTATATATGTTTTGTTATGCTTTCTATAACATTTTTTAAATTAGAAAGGGAGTTGAACTTCTATAAAAAGCTCTTGGGAGGTGCGGAAGTGGAGAAAGAATTGATAACACTTTTGAGTCACTTTGCTATGAAGGTCAGTAAAGATACAAGATGGAAGCTAGAAGTGGATGTGCATTTTAAGAATGAGAGGTACTAAAGCATGTCTAAATGCTCATTAGAAGGATCCAGGAGAGAGAGATTGAAGGAGAGAAAAAGATAGCCAGTGGAATTAGAGACATCTTCATGTCGGAAGAAAGAAAAGACAAATTTAGTTCCAGACTGTGATGCAAGTGTCAGTGTGATGGCTTCCTGTAGGATGTATGGAACACAGTCATCAACTGACAGTGAGGGGAAAGTTGAGGGTTTGAGTAAAGTGGATAAATTTAAGAAATAGTTGTTGCAGACAGTGGAAGAGTAAGCTTACTAGGGAAATTGTAGTGTGCCAGTCAGGTTGATTGTCTGTTTGAGATTGTTAGGCTTGATCTGCCAGTATTGATTCCAACTGCCTTGTTTGGTTTTCTCTGGTAAAATTCACTTGCTCAGGTTAAAGTTCAGCAAAGTCAATGGTTGAAGTGTGGGTGAGAGTTTGGCTAGTCCAGTGCAATAGAAGGTGGGAGGGGCAAGAAAGTGGAGAGTATTTGCAAAGACCCAAAAGAAAAGTCTAGCGATAATTGCTGCTCAGATGATAATAATGTTCACATCCAGGTACTGTTTTATGCATTCCGCTTTTGTTTTATATTGACACTACTGTCTCAACCACCACTATTGTTTTTAAATGCACATAAAGAACAGCTCTTTGTCCTATTAACTATGAAAAAGATCTATTTTCTGGCTTTCTTATAGCTCTAAAAACAGATCCTGGGGCTTTAAACATACAATTTATGTAAACCTATGTGTGCACACAGAATTTAGAAGGAAACAAACTAAGAAAAAGTAGTAAGTTTAATTGAAACTGAGAACGTAGCTTATATGGTGCTTATATTGTCATTGCCACCATTGTACTTAAAGGATGGTGTGGCGTTGGTGAACTTTTCAATTGCTCGATCCACTGAGACATTATTTTGAATATTGTCAGTGAACAGTACTCATTATTTGACTATTATCCCATTGGTTTTATCACTTCGTTATTTATGTTGTCATCTTAGAGAAGACATGACCAATAGATATGACATCTTTGGAACATATCTTACAAACGTGTTTTATTGCTGTCATAATGTAATTTAAAATATACCCTATAGAATCCGGGTCTGAAGGATGCTGACTCACATATTGATCTTTAGAGGTTTTGGGGTTTTTAAAAATATACCATTGTTGTTTTATTTTAAAAATAGCATCTGTGGAGTGTTGGTAATAAGGATGGATGCCTTCTGAATACTAGGTGCTTTTACATAAATTATTTTCTTCAGTTCTTAAAACAGCTCTTGGAGATTGATTTGATTATTCTCATTTTACAGAGCCTCAGAAAGGTTAAGTACTTTGCCCAAGGTCTCAAAACCAGAAAGGTCTAGGATTCTTAACCCAGATATGTCTAGCTTCAAAGTTACAGTATACAATGTCACTGAGAAAGAACCCATTCATATATTTAAATAACTGCTTTCCGTTTATTTTAAGGCTTAGCAGGTATGTGCATAGGTGTAGGACCTTAATGTTTTGGGGAGCTTTGTTTATAACACTGGCTTTATCAAGGGATTCTGACAAAGTCCTCATAATGATATCCTAACACCTTGTTTTTATAGACATGCAGAGCGTCATCAGAGACTTTTGGAGGCTTACATACTGTCATAATATCTGGAGAAAGGAGGAAAGTTATTGTTTATTAGCAAAGATATGGTTTACAGCACAGATATTGCCCATTATTTCCCAGACATTTTTAAGTATTTCAAAGTGAGACTTAGCATAATAAACTTACAATCACACAGCCAGAACATAACAGCTGGGATTGAAGCCCAGGTCTGTCTGACTCTAAAGGTCTTTTTAACCCACAATGCTGTCTTTACCATCTGTTTATCATCTTGTGGCATTATCTTTGTTTTTTTTGTGTGAGATTTCAGAGATAAAAAAAAATTATTCTGGACTTCAAGATTCTGAAGTAATAGCTTTTACTGAAGGATAATCAAAACACACACACACAGACACACTTATTAAGACAAGGATAATATCCATGTGCTACATATTTTTTAATCTTCTAAAAGCACTATTAGTAGATCCTGATTCTGGCAGATGTCAGATATATATTTCGATACTTAAATAAGTCAAGATTTTAATTTTACTATTGTGGTTAGTGAATAGTGCCAGAGTAAAATCATTTTCATTTTTAAAGCGTGAGGTGCATACTAGGTATCATTTTATTCAGTCTGTTTATATCATGATGATAGGATATGCATACAGGCAATACTAAAAAGTAGAATGTTAGGATATACTTCTGAGATGTACTTCTCATCCCCTGAGAAACTTTTCTAGTTCCTAAAGACAGAAGCATTTCAGTGAAGACTGTGGCCTTTCATATATGGGTGCCCTTGTTATCTGAATATTCATTATATCATGCCTTGCAGTCACAAGAGTTGTAGAGGGAAACAGAAGTCATTGTAATATAAAAATGTTCCCTGATGAACTGCCCATGTGTAAAATTAGTTCCCACTCAAACATTCATCCCTGATGAACTCTCTCCCTGCCCATCCTGTTAGTTATAGTGTTTTACTGATTGTTGTGAAGATGTAAAGTCATTGTACTCAATTGCAAAGTCAAATGGCATATTTTGCAAAAATATAGGAAATAAAGTTTTAATGGAATCAAGAAAAGTGATGTTGAAGAATTGCCAGACTTGCATACAAAGCCATTGGCAAATGAAATTCTGTCAGTGAGCAATTGAAGAACAGAAAATCCACCAAAATAATGACATGTTCAGCATTTCAAGAGAAGAATCTGATATTAAAAATTAAGGGAAATTCGGTGATGTTCAAGTATTTTTAGAAAAATCCCTGTCACTATAATTGTGCTGGGAAAGCTAGTTAGGAAATGTTAGAAAACTATACCAAAGGTATCTAACAATTATTTGCTGCCAATGCTGCTGCGGCTGCTGCTGCTATTTTGGTTAGCACATAGTTGCATTTATTAATTAACTTCTTAAAATAGAAGATAAAATGCAGTTTATATTCTATTTCTCAATTTTTTAACTTAATATAACCTTGTTTTCCAATATATTCACTGTGAGATTTTGGTCCCTATTTTAAGTGAATTAATTTTAAATGCCCTTTTTCAGATAACTTATCCTCGAGTAATGAGAACCTCCTGTAATGGGTTATATACTTGTCTTTATGTATCTGTGTGTTGTTCCTCTCCAGTTATATCTGTATGACCACCAGCCTCAAACACTGGTGTGGCAAGTAAGAGAGAGGGGTGCCTCATCCTAAGGGGTGCCTTTTAACCAGTGAGGCAAAGAAACAGAATCTTGATGACCAATACTCTCTTCAAGAAGAATAGCTAACCAGCAGATTTTACTTCTATTTTAGAGAAAGGACTTCAGGCCACTCCTTAAGTCAAAAGGCATTACATAAAGAAAGATTTCCATTTGGGCAGTGGTCAAAGGGAATTGCACTTTGTTTTCGAAGCCTTTGTTTTATTCAGTAGCATTGCCGTAGCTTTAATGTTACTCAGACACCAAGATGAATATATTTTGGAGCTTCCTAATTCATTTGAAAAGAAAACCATGTTTGTAACCTTAACGCCCTTAATTTGGCCCACTGATAGTCTTGGCAGTTTCAGCTGCTGCTGCAGGAGCAGAGTCTAATGTATTCTGCTGGCACTTCCTCTACAGACAAGGTTCTAGATGCCCATTATTTCTGGAGATGATGTTCCTTTTTAGATTTGTCATTGTTGTTGTTTTGTTGCTGTTGTGCAGTCTGTAGAATACTTTATGGTGGTGTCACTGTGAGAGAATTCAGTATTTTTTTGTGGTTTTAAGATTTGTGTAAAGAACATATATTAGTTGAAACTGTAGTGCATAGTTGATTTTCTGGTAACTTCCAACAACATACAAGCCCTGTTCAAAGCAAAATCAGAATGTTGTTTTTTTGAGACCTACAAAGTAATGTATACCTTAAAGCCATTCTCCAAATAGAGCCATTCATTATGACCCCCATTTATATTCATGCTTCCTTTGAACTTAGGCCAGAATATTTCTCTGTGCAATTTAAATAGCAACATGTTAGTTAAGTACTTGATTTAAAGTACCTGGCATTTTAACTTTTTTTTTTATTTGAAAAGTTTTTCCCTTTGAGAGGGGTTGAATTAGTTATCGTGTGGTTTAGGTTATGTCCCTTGAACTGGGGACAAAACATTGTAGGATTTGGAGTTGTCTATAATACCTATGTGAAGGACATACCATGAATCTCTTAATAGTTGTGAGATTGCTTTTCACTGAAAAGTATAACATGTGTGACTGGCTTCTCCTCAGTTTTATGGCCAATCATGTAGCTCATATATCATCCTAAACATAAATTTTAATTTATATTTGCCCAAGGATTTTACTCAGAGATTCACCTTCTTAAAGCTGAAAAGGTTCAGTACCATATGGTTTCTTTTTATTAGTGTAATTAAGAATGTGTTTTTATTAAACTGTACCATCTGTTTATTATAAGAAGAAAACAGGTAAATACAGTAGTCCCCCTTTATCCATGGGAGATACATTCCGAGACCCTTGATGGATGCCTGAAACCATGGATGATACCAAACTCTATATATACTATGTTTTTTCCTTTACAATAGAACAATTATAACAATAAACTATAATAAAAATTATGTGAATGTGGTCTCTCTTAAATTATCTTGTACTATCTTTATCCTTCTTGTGATGATGACATGAGATAGTAAAATGCCTACTTGATGAAATGAAGTAAGATTAATGATGTAGACAATGTAAGCTAATATTGACCTTCTGACCATATGTCAGAAGTGGGATCATCTGCTTTGGGTGGTGCTGGACCACTGAGCCATGATGATGTCAATACTTGGATGTCAGGAACAGATGATATTTATTGATGGTTGGGGATCCTCAATAGTTGAAGGTTTGTTTGTTTGTTTGTTTTGCTGAAACCTTTTGAAAGAGCATTGTAATTCTAAGTTGTCTCTTTTTAACTCATCAGAGTGTTGTTGCAGAGGTTGTAATCCTTCAGTAATGATATAGGTGACTTTAATACTGTGTTCTATCCATTGATTGTATTTCGTAAATTTTATAAATAAAGATTACTTGAATACAAGCACTGCAGTACCCCAACAGTCATTCTGATAACCCAGATGGCTATTAAGTGACTATTAGGCAAGTATTGTATACAATGTGGATATGCTAGATGAAGGGATGATTCTTATCTAGCTGGGGTTGTGGAGGGTAAGGGTGGGGGAGATAGAGCTGGTCAGCGTGAGATTTCATCACACTATTCAGAATGGCACACAATTTAAAACTCATGAATTCTTTATTTCTGGAATTTTCCATTTAACATTTTTGGACTGCAGTTGACTGCAAGTAACAAACTACAGAAACAAAATTGTAGCTAGAGCAGGGACTACTTAGATACATTGATATATATTTTTTAAACCTCCATCCAATTAACTAATAAGTATAAATCTCTTAAGTTGAATTATCTAGAAAATATTTTAGAAAATCTTTGAATATATGTATTGAAGCAATAGCTCCTTTAGGGCAGATTTTAGCTATCTTTGTGGCCAACATATATCTTGCATAATGTTTATGTACAGTAAATTTTTAGAAAATATGTTGGCGTGATCTGTAACTATGTTGTTTTATGTTATATTATAAAATGACAGTATTCTTTCTGCCTAGATCTATGTGTTTTTAAATGAGCCTTCAACGGTCCATTTTATGTATGTATAACCTAGGAGTTACTTGGAGTCTTTCAGTCCATGCAGTCTAGGGAAGAGTGCCTCAAACTTCCAGTTCCATAGTCTTGGAAAGTCTAAAACATCTCCCAAGATACCTGAGATATCCCAGGGCTTACTTCATTACAGCTCTCCTGACCTTGATCTCTTCAATCCTTATGTGCTAAATTTGTGCTACATGATGTTGTCCCAGATGTGAAACTCAACACAGCTTCCAGTTCATGCAGAAGAGTCCACTCCAGTAGAAGTAGTAGTGACTGATGTCGACTTTTCTGGGGCTTTCACTAGGAAGGATAGGAAGGGTTTAACATCATTCATCCCATTATTAAAGACTTTAAAAATTCATATTAGACATTATTTATTTACTTATTGAAATATATTTAATCACTCAGGTATTGTGCTGGGTACTGGGTAATCAAGTATGAGCAAAAAGTAGACAGATCCCCATTTTCATGGAGCTTATAGACCAGTAGGGGAGCCAGGTAATCAAGCAGGCACACAGATTGATGTAAAATTCTAACTGTGATAAGTGCTTTGAAAAAGAGGTACATAGTACTTGAGAACATTTAATGGAGAGTTTTGACCTTATTGGAAATGGGGGTGGGTGAAGTTTAAAAGGAATTATCTGGCTGAGGAAGGTATGGGGATAGAGCAGTGAGAGGCAAGAGGAAAAAACAACTTTCTAGAGCCTCTCCCCCATAATGCTGCTGTCTTTATTTTTTCTTGGACACTTCTGTCTTGTCAGCTCTCTTCTCTTTCAGGATTTCCCCTTAGAACTTCCAAGTTCTTTGTCTTCTATAGGCAGAGTAGTTCTGCTAATCTCCAGGTCTTATCCAAAATTTAATTTTTGCAAAATACTCCATGTTGCTGCCAGGATTTCACCCTCAGATCAAGGAAACTATTGCAAACCGTACGTTGGCAACATCATTAATTAATTTTTTTGTTCATTCAACAAATATTTACTGGGCACTTGTTCTCTGCAATTCATCTTCTGGGTGCTGGGGATAAAATGCTCAAGGATATTATAGTCCAGTTAAACCTTCTTATGAGACAGGCTTGTGAAAAGCAAAGATATTTTTTGTAACATATGAAGTAGTTACATATGTATATCATAGATGCATCAGAATGAAACACACCAAAAAATGTGACTTTCAACCTAAAGTAAAATTTAAAAATCTGAAAGTTGCACATGGCTTAATTTTCCATACTATTAAATCACCAAACTAAGTACTGTGTGAATCTTTTTAAATTTTATTTCTGTATAAATATAATTATTTTAAAGCAGACCTGTCTGTTGTTATTGTTATTTTATCATTTCTGCACAATTGAATTCTAAAGAAAATGGTATCAGTTTTGTGAGTGATTTTGTTTTAATTGAAAGTTTTTTACATTCCTATTTTCTCTGAGTCTCTATATTAGTAAATTCTCATTTTGTTTGGTGTTATGTATTTTTAATGACAGGTAGGCTGTGTTAAAATCGTTAACTTTCTGTAACGAAAAGACATACTAAGAAGACTAAACCAGTGAACAGTATATTTTGTTGAATGTCTTTCATGTGCCTAATAGTAAAAACAGTCTAGGAATCTCCTGAGCCCAGAACTTCCTCTTCTGATGCCTCAGTAATCAGTCTTAGATTTTCTAAGTTGTATCATTCAGCTGGATTACTAATGGGAGGGCTTGCCATCTCTTTTTTTTCAAGGGTAGAAAGGTTATTATCTGTTGGTTCTTATTCTTACATTTTCTGGAATCTTTTAGAAAGACTTTTTTTTTTTTTTTGTCCTTGACCTTCTAGAGAAGTGTGTGTCTTATCCCTCAGCTAATATTAGGGATTAAGGTGTAAGTTCTATCCACATTTTTCTAACACTCAAAATGTCAGACTAAAGGTGCTAGATTGCAGATAAAGTTCCAGAGGTGATAGCTTTTTTTGATCGATTTCATTGATCAGCCTGCCTCCTCCAAATCTATTCAGTATTGGGTGAAAATTATAGCCCCCTCACCACTATCTTGGAATTAATTTGACTTTCAGATTGACAGACCATGGTGCTGTGATTCTATTTGTCTTTTGTCACCTTCATTTTCATCATAGTTCATGTCTGATGACTTTTTCTAATATATTAACAATATACTAATTAAGGTAGTCAGAGTCCAGGACATTGGCTATATTTACTAGTGAATAAGGTTGGTGGATATCAAATAATCATGCAGCTATAGAGTCTCTGTCTTTCATCTCTTTTATCTTTTGCATTTTGCTGACCTTGCCATCTTGTTCTCTCTCTCGAAGGTTTCCTGCTACGTGAGGATTCTACTATTACTTCTCTTTCTGGACTACTTTTAGACTTCCTCCTTCCATGTAGTCAGTGTAATAAGTTGAACCAGGACACTTTATGTAACCCAGGCATTCATCTCATGATCATCTCATGATCATCTCATTCTCATTCTCCCTTGTCTTCTCAGTACATGAATTTAAGTGTGCTAGATGCTGACTGCTTCAGATTTCTGTACTTGTGGTTGGCTTGAAAATGGGGAAATCCCAAGATAAAGAACTGGATTTAAGAAAAGATAGAGGCCCTTAATTGCATCTTGATTCTAAGCCAAATGCTCTAGTCTAGCATTACTAGATTCCTGCTTTGTGATATTTGGATACTAAATTAACTAATTGTAGAGTGATACTTTGATTTCCATTACACTCTTGATTTCTTCTTTTTTAAAATGTAAATGCATATGGAGAGAATGGTAAGTGAAAGAGCAGGAACTCTTTTCTTTGGTCATAGCACTATCAAAACTTCTACAAAACTTATACATTCTGGATATTTCTAAAATCTATCCTCCTCCTCTCTGTTTCATGAAGGCATGAAATGCTGCCTTCAACATCTCTGGCCTCGATCTTGCTGTTCTCTGTGTCCTTCACTAGTACATTCTCCACACTGCTGTCAGGGTCATTTTCCTAAAATGTAAACTGATCATATTATTCTGTAACTTAAAACCTTACAGTGGTTCCTTTTTGTCTATACCATGAAACCCAAATCCTTAGTACAAGGCAATGTAGTTATAACAAGTAAGAGTAATTCTAGAGTCAGTTTGCCTGGCTTTATATTTGCCTCTCCTTTATTAGCTGAGTGACTTTGGCCAAGTCACTTAACTTCTTTGACCTTAGTTTACACCCTTGTAAAATAGAGATAACAAAGTGGCTTCTTTGTAAGAGAAGGAGTGGTGTGATGATTAAATTGTTTAGAAACAGTATAAAGGAATTAAAACAACACCTGGCACATAATAAATGCTTAGTAAGTGTTAGACCTCTGCTTACTTTTTTAGTCTCATTTCCTGCTGAAATCTTAAGCCAAACCAAACCAAACTGTTCATAGATTTCAAATGTTCATTATTCTGTATCTTTAAATGTGATATATCCTTTGCCCTGAATGAACTCACTTTACCTGAGCATTACCTTCCTAATGAAAATTTCCCAGACTAGTGTAAACAACCTGAGTACTGCAGGCATTAAAGAGTCAGCAAAGTACAGACTGCACAAAAATGCCTTTCTTAAATGAGGTTATGTTCTAATGGGTAGCAACAGACAATAAAATAAATAAGTAAAGCAAGGAAGAGGGACTGTGATATTTATGGAGTGGTGTTTGCAACTTAAAATAGCCAAGGCCTCATTTTATAAAGGTGACAGCTGCGTAGTGACCTAAAGAAGATTAGGAAGCAAGCAAGTGTGGTCAAAGAGTGTTCCAGGCTGAAGGAATAGTGACCAGCCATAATTGGGAACATGCCCAGTGCATTCTAAAAATGGCGAGAAGGTCTCTACAGTGGAAGGAAAAGGAGTATAAGACAGTGTGTCAGAGAGGAAATGGGCCAGATTGTGTGGGGCTTGGTTGAGTGAGATGGGGAGCCAATGCAGGTGTTGATCGGATCATTCTGCGGGGTGGAGGATAGGCCTGGAGAGGGGCAAGGATAACAAGAATTTTTTTAGGGAAAAGGTGGTAGTGGTTTGGATGAAGGTAGAAGTGGTAAAGGCAGGGAAAATGCTTTAGATTCTGATATATTTTGAATATAAAGCTAGTGGCATGGGCCAATAGATTTGATGTGGGATAAGAGAGGAATCAAGGATGACACCAAGATTTTTGGCCTGAACAACTGAAAGACGGAATTGAGGAGGACAGTGAAGAGTAGGGCAGCTCAGTTTGAACATTTTGGACTTGAGATGTCTTTTAGATGTCCAGTGGAGATGCTGAAGAAGCAGTTGAATACATACCTAAAGTCTAAGGGAGAAGTCTGGGCTGGGTATATAAATTTAGGAGTTACCAGCAGATGATGCTCCTTAAAGCTATGAAATTAGATGAGATCACCAGTATTGAGTTTGAGAACAGAGGAGGAATCTAGCACACAAGACCAGGAAGATGCTGCTGGTGAGGCAGGAGAGAAGTCGGGCAAGGATGGTATCTTGGAAGCCAAGCAATGGAGTGACTAACTTTGTTGTACTGCCAAGAGATCACAGTAGATGGGTACTGTTGATTGATGATTGGATTTGGCAACACAGAGATCCTGAATGCTCTTGTAAAGTAGCTTTAGATGAGTGGTGGGATGAAAGCCTATTTGGAGTAGTTTCAGAAGAGAAGAACTGGGAATAGCTTATTAGACAACGTTGTTGAGAAGTTTAACTGTGAAAGAAAGGAAAGAAGTAGGGCAGTGGTTGCCTACGCTTTGGAAGCTTAGCTACACATTCACTTCTGGTGTCAGCTGTCTGGGAAAAGTTACTTTTGCAGAAACCTAGTTATTACCGTTAAGCCTTTTTTTCACTCTCCTGACAGCTGTCATTTTGGTTTGTTTCCCTCATTGACAGTACCTAAGTTAGGACCTATGAAATCTTGCTTTCTTTCTTATCTTCAAATACGATGCAAAAATATTGAAAAATACTGAGCCAGCTCCTGGGTACAAAGATACCATCCTCCAGAGCAAATTAACAAGAGTGTCAGTTTGGAGAGACAACATTTCCTAAGACTTGGGGCAATGTCGTGTACCAAAGAAGAATAGTTAATATTTATTGAGTGCTTCCTCTGTGCCAGCACAGTCTAGGTGTTTTATATCATTATCCATTTAACTATAATAGCTACTTGGGGTGATAGAGCTTCATAAAGAAAATCTTGCAGGTAAATAACTGGAATTACCACAACCCTCTTAGCATTGTGGTTTATCTTACTAACTTAGGTAGCTCATTGGAATGCCCAGCAATGTTTTATGAATGACTCTGAATTGCCAGGCACATTTATGGAACTGGGCATATAGGCATTTAAAGGAGTCACATTGTGGGTTACTTTTAAAAAATATTATGAATTTCTGGTTAAGAAGATTACTTTCTTTTTTAAACTAAGAGGCTAGATTTTGGGGAAAACCCCCCACCCAATCCAATGAAAATCATCCAAAAGATCTTAAATCCTTAGAATTTACAGGTCTCTTTTAACCATGGATTCTACTGTCCTTTTCTGTCTATTGTATTTTTCTTGGTGGCTTTTCTATAATGCCTGCCTGACCATATCTACTTCCTTATGGATTTATTACTCCTCTTTTTAACTTGTTCTCTTTAGCAGGATGGCATGTCAAACTTTTATCCCTTCTATCAGCTTACAGTAGTTTAAAGTTAGATTGTGCTCCTGGCCTACACATGTTGACAGTGACCCTTAATAGTATTTGAATTATAGTGTGGTCTTCAGCTAAACCTCTTAGTATACTATTATTTTTTTTAATGTATAGACCTCACTTCTTTACTCATTTAAACATCTCTAGGGAAAGATAAATGCTTAAATTAGGCAAAAAAGAAATTTTGCTTTGAAATTGCTCTATTTTTTTAAGGTGTCATCTAGGAATGCACTATTTAAAAAATTTGAACTTTGTAGGCACATTTTCATTTTAAAAGAAGACGGAAAATGACTTTTAAAAATGTGTTGGCAAAACCTGAAAAGAAAGCTCTAAAAAAAGGGCCCTAGCCTGACAAGAACAGGAAGAAATGATTTCTGATGATTTCAATTTCCAGTAAATTACAAAGCATACGTAATAGGCTTAGAAGAGAGATGATTCCTATGGCATACTTCATGCTGCCTTCACAGATAAGTGTGTAAATGAAAGAGAAATGAATTGTTTCAGCCTGGCAAATCTATACCATTTTGGTAGAGGGAAACAAGTGAAATTGAAATAATTCTATTACTCCTTACTGAAAATAAAACATATAAATGTTTTTGATGTGTTTCTAGAGGATAGTGTACTTATAGATTTGCTGCAAAGAAACATAATACTGAAAAAGAGGTAACTAAATATATTTCAAAAATAAGAATATAATAAGAGTTTTATATAAGTTACATTGTAAAATTTGTGGCTAGGAATGATTTTTTTTAACTTCTTACAACTTAGCAAATATTTTACAGTGGGAAAGAAACTTCATTCTTGCATTTATTAGCAAAAAACTATCAAAAGCCTACAGGGTGCCAGGTAATATTATTAATAAAACAAAAATTTCTGCCAATAGTAGCCCATATTCTAGAGGAGGAGACAGATAATAAGCAATCACATAAATAATTATATCATTTCACTTATCATAAAAGCTATAAAGGAAAAGAGGTCCTCCCTGAGGAAATGATGTTTAAGCTGAGAGCTGAGGAATGACAAGGTAACCAGATAAAATTATAGCCCCCCTCCCTATCCATACATAAACATTCACTGACATACATTCACTGCACTCCCTATAAGCCTTTCCCACTTTTTTTCTTTAGACTTCATTACATACTTATATGGTATATAATTTACTAACTTATTTTGTTTATTGTCTGTACTGCCTTACTATATTATAAACTCCTTGAGGACAGGGTTTTTTGACTTTTTGATCCCAGCACCTTTAACAATTATACTACATATTTGTTGAGTGACGGAACTGTGATATATGGCATTCCAAACTGTAAAAGAGTGTAACCTCTAAATTATTAGAACTGAGAAAGGGATTGAGAATGGGTGTTGACTGAGCCCATTTAAAGTTGCGAGAACTCTTATGGTAGTACATAGTTTATTTGACAAATATTTACTACTGAGCACTAAGCAATGGCAAATAAGACATTTGTGGCTCCTGCTGTAGTAGAGTTTACATTCTAGAAGGGTGATATATATATATAATAGGTAAATAAATAAGCAAGATAATGTTAAATAGCAATGACTTCTGTGAAGAAAATAAGGCAAAGTGATGGAAAATGAAGGTAGGTTGTCGGGGGATACTGCTGTATACTCTGTGGTCAGGGAAAACTTTTCTAGAAGGTGACATTTGAGCTGAAACCTGAATGACAAGGAGGAACCAGCCATGTGGATATCTATGAGAAGAGCCTTCAAAGCTTAACAACGATGAAGAAAATGAAAGATAGTACAGATGAAGCATGGTGAGTGAGGAGAGTGGCAGGAGATGAAATTGGACAGGTTAGATCATGCAGGGCCTTTTAGGCCATGGTAAAAGTTTAGATTTTTATTTTAATTCAATGGGAAGTCATTAGAAAACTTAACCAGGTAAGTAATATCATCTGATTCAGATTTTACATAGAAACTTGTACTGGAATGGGTTCAAAACTCATTTTCTTTTAATGCTCATGTAGTATAAAAGTATATAGCAGACCCATATAAACAAAATAATATTAAACTGTTGATAGATGGCAGCTGTCCTTTGCTCTAAGTATTGGGAGCAATGGAGAGGTGACTGGCAAACAAATCAGAGGGCATAGGGCCTGTGTTAGGAGGTTGTAGCCTCTTCTGAGCCCCACCAAGTAAAACAATATGCCCAGTGTTGCTAGGTCTTTTAATTTTCCAAGAGAAGCCAGAGTTCAAGTTGTTTTATTAAACTTTTCAATTTATAAAGGTTAGCAAATAATCAAAGCAGATTATGAAAATATTGTGGGCCAAACAAAACACCCTTGCAAGTCACAAAGAGGTCTCAATCTCTGGGTTCGGGTGATAGCAATGGCGATGCAGAAAAGCAAATGGGATTGAGATATATTTTGAAGGTAGTAATGGCAAACATGATAGAGTGGATGCGAAGATGCAGGAGAAAGGAAAGGAAGGCCTCATCATTAACAATGGACTTTTGGCATGAACAACTGTGTAAATGGTGCTCCTTTTACTGAGGTAGTAAAATTTGGGCAAAAGCATATTGTGGAGGCAGGAAGACCAAACATTTACTATTGAGACTTTTTAGTTTTGAGATGCTTGTGAGTCTTCCAAATGGAAATTTACAGAGAGAGTTGGCTGTAAAGGATTGGTGCATAGAAAACAGGTCTTGATTGGAGATACAAATTGGGAATTACTGACATGTATTTGAGCTGAAGCTATGGGAATAGATGATCTCAACTAGGATGAAATATTGAGACAGAATAGAGAAGAGGATATGTGTTCAGCCTTAGAGTCATATCGTAGTCTATTGATAACTATCTCTACTATCCCTTTCCATATATCTCTCTATATAAATTTATGTGTTAAACATGGAGTTAAATTTACGTTTCCTACTTGAGAAAATAAATACTGCTTTTATCTTTTTAGCAAGTGTGACAATGATCCTAGGGACCTCAGGAATTCTAACTTATAAGGATTTACTCATATTACACCTAGAAGAAATAGCTGGGTTTACATTAAACATGCTAGAAACAGGGGAAGAAAGCAGAGCTTTGACCAGTTTTGAGTAGAGATTTCAGGGTGTGAGTCCATCTTAGAATGAAAATTTTATAGTTGGCCTCTATGTCCATGCCCCACTTATAAAATTTCCTCCTGTTTAAATTCTTCCCTCGTTCTTGTCCTCCTTCCTCTCTTCCTCAAATATTTGAACATTACTATATGCAAGGCATTGTATAAGTAAAGGTAACATAATAGTAAAAAAAAAAAACCATGAAATTTATCATCTATTATCAGTAATATCTGCTCAAACATACTTTTATTCTGACATTCATTTTGTGATTTTTAAATGCTTTTTATATGGGAGGGAGGTAGTGTGGGAGGCCTAAAAATAAAAATCAGAGCAAATATGAATAATATGCATTTCACTTTAGGAGTCTTTCACCTGAGACCACAAGAAACATTATCATTAAGTTTCTATTTGCCATTTCACCTTCATCCAACATTAAGACAGCTATTGTGTTTTCTTGACTTGCTGTCCTTCTGATCAAGCTGTGAGTGTATTTGAAAGAGAAAGATCCTGCTCAATACAGACCACGTGAGAGTGATGCTGTGTGAGAGTAGTGCCACTCTAGCATTTGGCATCAGAGGACACAGCAGGAGATACATCACAGCTTTGCTTTGCTTTGGAGTTAAATTCA
The DNA here is from genome assembly GCA_004027375.1 of Macroglossus sobrinus. Lineage (NCBI taxonomy): Eukaryota > Metazoa > Chordata > Mammalia > Chiroptera > Pteropodidae > Macroglossus > Macroglossus sobrinus. The sequence goes on from PVKZ01003378.1 coordinate 95,637, forward strand.
GAGTAGTGATTTTATTTTTTTTTAATTTTTAGTTAAACCTTTAGGTATCTTAACACTCGCTTCCAGTGAGGCACCACTGAAGCTCTCCTGCTAGTTGGCCCAAGTCTTTGGTGTCCAGAGATAGCAGGATTTTCTTGAGATAGACTTTTTATTTTATAAATCTTTATAAAGTTAGCCCTTTGGGTTGACCTTCAGGTATAAGACATACTGCTTTTGTTTAGTGCTTTTAAAAAGAACAAAAAGTAAATCTGAACAGAGCCTGGCTTTTCTTTTTGTTAGAATTTTGTATCTGCTTTTGCACCATATGAGCGCCTGGAGGTATCTTAAGTTGGACGTGATTTTATAAATCTTAAATAAAAAGTAAATGCTTTATAGGTTTGGGATTTGCAAGTGTGTAACATGCTGTAAGTCAGTGAACCTGTTGTAATGCAATAAGTTTTATTGTAATATAAACCAATTTATCAAAAATATGGCTCTTGGATTACCAGGCTAATCCATAAAACGGGCCCCACTGTGGAACATTTCATTTTAATTTATTACAACTCCACTGCGTGTATTATTACTTAGTACTTATTAAATGCCAAAAATTTCTTAGGCACTGAACAAAATTAGATGGAACTTTATGCAAGCCAACAAGTCGTTTGACACACTGACACAAAGCAATGTAGAGGAACTAAAGTCCTGCTTTTCTGTGTGCCTCCTGTTTTTGTGCCTGTGCCCTTACTTACTACTGATTCTTAACATATTTCAGTCCCATTTTAAAATTTGAAGTACATGTAGCAATGCTCATGATTCATGTGTCCTATTCATTGTAGGTATTAATAAAGAACCTTAACTTTTAAGAGGAAAGCACTAATAATATCAACATCCTTGCCCTTCATTCTGTGAGAAACCTTTAAGACTGGCAATCCAATCACCAAGATTTATGGAAGTATTTATTTTTCTGAGCTTGTGAACTCAAATATAGAACAAAAATTTTGTTTAGTTACATCTCTGAGTTTCATCTATATGGACTCTAATGCAGAATTGTGTTTTAAAATATCTTATTTTTAACACCTGTAGTCAAATCTTATTTCTCTTATAATTAATTGGTCTGCTTTTCATTGAATTTGTGGTGAATTTTTATACCCGTGTTGAATTGGTTGAGCTACCAATTATGCTCCCATCATTTGGTTTATACCCAAGGAATGCAAGTCATTTTTTATATTATCCTAAGAAAGGGATAATCAAATAAATCTCTTTTAAAAAATTAATAGATATTTCAAAGCTAACTCATACTGATTCGTGCATTGTTTTTGATCATCTATGCTTCAGTTAACATAAATAATCGAAAGTTGGCTGTGGCACAGTGTCATTCTTGAATAGAACAGTGATCATCTGGTTATACTTTTAAGATCAGCCATTTGCCCTAAAGGAGTTCAGGCACCAGAGTCTCAGATTCTTTACTTAACTTCTACCCATCCTGGAAATTAGTATTCACCCTGAGTTTATGTGGTTAGAGGAATAAATACACTTAAATAAGGCTGATGGTGTAATATTCACTTGAACTAAGATATAAAATTAGTTAATGGCATTAATTGTTGATATAGGTGATTAACAAGATTGGATAAACAAGGGCCATAGACTTAGTACATTTAGACTAAAAACCTGATAAAGATAATGATTTTAGATATCAAAATTACTCCTGCTTATATATATGAAATATTAAAAGAATATTATGTAGATAACACCTGTCACTCCTAAAATGTACTTAGATTTCAGAGTTAAAATCACAGTGAATACTTTTATCACTTCTCCCACTCCTCCCACTCTCATTTCCTTTTTATTACTAGTGTTGACAATGCTTGTGCTCTTCAGAAACCCCTTCATTTCCCCAAAGCAATTTGTAATTTTCTTGTCTTCTGGGTTTAGTACTATGGATTCAACCAGTGCTTTTTCATCTCAAGAAACTAATGAATTCCCAGGCATCAATTGTGTAGGAATAGGTTCATACTGGGTGACTTCTTCCAAATTGGTACCTCAGTACTATGAATATGCAGAGTTGTTATAGGTTCTAGTATGCAGTTCTGATGTTTAATTTTATTTATATCAGTAAGGGTAAAGACTAAGCTATGGAATCAAGGAAACCCAATGATTGATAAAAATAGAAGGTATTTCTCATTTAACAGTCTAGGGCTGATAGGCAGGCTCCCCTTCATGACCTCATGGGACTCAGGTTTGCATGGTGACTCAGCCATCCATTAGATGTGGCTTCTGTGATTCCTCTGGTAGACTCCACGATTGTGGAGGAGCATATGCCCAATGTCTTAAGACCAAGGCCTGAAAACATTTTTCATCAATTCTACTAAAATTCTGTTGGTGAGAGTTTACCTACTGGCCCTATCTACTGGCAAGGGAAGCTGGGAAATATCATATCAGTTGGGTAGCTCTGTGCCAACTAAAATTTGCAGAAGAGAGGCAAATTTTGGAGGTCTGGCACTCCATGTTTTCTTTGTTCACACATAAAATTTAATATCAATTCAAAGTGAAGCACTTCTCCTAACTCTTTCCCATCCCTCTCGCTCAAAAAGAAATAAAAATGAAAGATATATTCTTGCCTTTGTGTTAGAATGGAAGATTAACCTGATACATTAGATCTCCAAAATCAGCAGAAATTGATAGAATTGTGGTTTTTTCCTGCCTAGTATTCTTCCCTCATTTGCTGTCTTTAACTATAGAGGAAAAATCAGAATCGGGAGCAGTCTGTGGATAGAATTATCTGATTTTTTGGACATGCTTAATTAGATTGAAAGGGCAGTAGGAAATGCCTGATAGGCAGTTAGAAATGAAGGAATGAAACTCAGAAGTCAGTGCTGGAGTTAGAAATATGGCAGCCATCTCCTTGGAGCTAATATTTGAGCCATGGAAAAATCAAGATCTTTTAGAAGAAGAATGAGAAGAGCTGGGGCTACTACTTGGGGAACATCTGGTTTAAGGCAGTGGGACAAAGTAGCCAAGGAATTGAAAGAAAATCAGGATGGTGTTAACAAGTTACATTACATAAAAGAAGAGAGTTTGAAATACAGTGCATAGCGAGCAATATTAGGGGCTGCAGAACAAACAGAATAAGGAGTCCATTAGTAATCTTAGTAAAGTTTCAGTAGCATATGAACAAACAGATTTGGGGATTTTTATTTGAGAAGATGGGAAGAAGAAGAAATATATAGTGGCTTAGTAGATTTTAATGAAGTTTAGCTTTTTGTTTGTTTGTTTGTTTGTTTTAAATGATAGGTGTGTATGTTTCTGGACAACAGAAAGCAAGCCAGTGGGGAGAGAGAGATTAAAGATTTGAGGGAAGGAAGCGAAATGAACTGGCAAGAAGCCACAGCAGATGGGATGTATAAAGTTGAACCTGTGGGCTTAGCTTCAGAAAGGAAGAGGCCCATACACTTGGTCAATGGCAATCTTGTGTCTAGGACAGTGTTGGACACCTAGCAAGTATTTGGAAATCAAGGCATGAATGAAAGGAATAAGGTAAGCTAGGTATAAAAACATATTTAGAAATAGAGAAGAGGTGAAAAGAGTGAGTTAATAATATCTGATGAGTTAAATTCTGTTACTAAAGTAGGAAACAAGATAATCAGACAAGTTATTCATGAAAATGATTACAACAGTGGTTAACATCTGCTATGTGTCAAGCACCATTCTAAGTGTTGTAAATGTATTATCTTGTTTATTTCTCAAACCTATAAGGTAAGTACTATTTCTCCATTTAGTAGATGGACAAATTGAAGCAAGAAAGATGAACTAATTTGCCTCAGAACATACATTTAATTTTGCTGTCGAAAGTAAGAGTGTAGTGATTTGAACTGAGATAATCTATCTTCATGGATCATGATCTTAACCATTGGGCTACCACTTTCCAGGCCTTGGGGAATGAATGGAGATTTCAGACATTCGTGAACATTTAGAATACTTAAGATGGGAGTGGTGCTCAGGAAACAAGCCATAAAATATATTTTTTTAGACTTGATTCAAGATGGTGGATAAGGTAGAGGCTGTACATGCCTCCTCTAGTGACCACACCAAAATTATAACAAAGCTACAGAGCAACCAGTATGCATATTTGCCTGAGGCCCTACAACTAGGTCACCTCAAATAATATGTTACCTCAAAATGGTAAGAGGGGCAGAGACGCAAAATGGCCTGGTCCCACAACTGTGTGTGGTGATTGAGAATTGGGAGGTCTATCTTGGCTACAGAGCCCCCTCTGCCACCCCACCAGGAACAAGAGGTACTGGCTGCACATTGAAGCTTCCCAGACCAAGGTTCCAGTGCTGGGAAGAGAAGTCCCTACAACGTCCGTCTGTGAAAACCAGTGGAGGTTGCAATTGAGTGAAACGGGGGGCTGCGGGAAGTGAAGACCTTCCTCTTAAAGGGCCCACTTCCTGTCTTAACTTGTTAATGGACTTGTGTGCTCTGTGCTCCAGCACTTCGGCAGCTGTTTGAGGGGTGCCAGGGACATACGGGGAAGATACTGAGCTGCCAGGCTTCAGGGCAAGGGTTGGCTTGCTTTCAGACAGAGGTACACACAGAAGCCATTGTTCCTTTGTTGAGCCCTCTCCCCTTTCCAGCGTGTGGATGCAAGCACCATCAACCTTGATAACATAGGTTGCTCTGCCCAGGGGATTCCTTGAGATACCTCTTCCAAACTGTGGGCCCACCCAAGCCTCTTCCAGTGAAGTCTTCCATTCACATGGGCTGTCGTGGCTCTTGCCAAGACATAAAATTTCTCAAGGGCTCACAAAACCCAAAAAAGCAGCATCTGGCCTTGGCGTGCCCTTGCTGAGCAGCCCTAAGCCCCGCACCGGTGGCAGCCGGCCTCAGTTTCTGACCTGTCTTCTCAAGGCATGTATAAGCCTAGCACAGGTGGAAGACATTTGTGGATTGCTTGGTGATTTGTACTAGGTAGCCCTGGAGGTGCAGCTGCACCCGTCCCAGGTATATGCTAAGGGGCCCCACAAGATACCTACTACAAAAAGCCACTCTACTGAGACTTGGGAGACTTAGGAGCCCTACCTAATACATAGAAATAGACACAGGGAGGCAGCCAAAATGGGAAGACAAGCATGTCCCACATGAAAGAATAACACAAAGCTCCAGAAAAAGAATTCACTAAAATGGAGACAAGCAATATACCTGATGTAAAGTTCAAAGCACTGGTTATAAGGATGCTTAAGGAACTTAAGGAAAGAGTAGTGGAACTCTATGTGAACTTTAACAAAGAGATAAAGAACATAAAACTGGAGATGGAAAACATAATAGGGAGCCAGTCAGAAATGAAAAATCTGAGATGAAGAAGTACATTGGTAGAATCAACAGAGTAAATGAAACAGAAGATCAAATCCGTTACATAGAGGATGGTCTAGCAGAGGACACCCCATCAAAATAGCAACAAGAAAAAAGAATCCAAAAAAGTAAAGTTATTTTAAGAAGCCTCTGAGACAACATCAGGTATAACAACATTCACATCACAGGAGTACCAGAAGGAGAAGAGGGAGCAAAGAATTTCTTCAAAACCTGTTTGAAGAAATAACGGTGGGAAACTTCCTTAACTTGGTGAGGGAAATAGACATACAACCCCATCTAGTTCAGAGAGTCCCAAACAATATAAACCCAAAGAGTCCCACACCAAGACACATCATTATTAAAATGCCAAAGGTTAAATTCAAAGTGAGAATCCTAAAAGCAGCAAGAGAAAAGCAATTAGTTACATACAAGGGAACATACATAAGGCTGTCAACCGATTTCTCAACAGAAACTTTATAGGCCAGGAAGGCTTGGCACAAAATATTCAAAATAATGAAAACCCAGAAACTACGACCAAGATTACTTTACCCAGCAGAGTTATCATTTAGAATCGAAGGGCAGATAATGAACTTCCCAGACAAGAAAAAGTTAAAGGAATTCATCACCACTAAGCCAGTATTGCAGGAAATGTTGGAGAGACTTCTTTAAGAAGAAGAAAAAAATACGTATCAAAAGTCTAAATAAAGAATGGCAGTAATTACATATCTATGAATAAGTACTTCAAATGAAAAAGAATTAAATGCTCCAATAAAAAGAGAGGGTGGCTAGATGGATAAGAAAACAAGATCCTTAAATATGCTGCCTATAAGAGACTCACTTCAGATTAAAAGACACACACAGACTAAAAGTAAGGGGATGGAAAAAGGAATTTCATCATGGACCTAGCAGATATTTTGCTCAGTAGAGTAAGTCAGAGGAAGACAAATGTCATATTATTGTAGATATATATGGAATCTATAGAACAAAATAAACAAGAACAAACTCATGGATACAAAGAACATTTTGAGGGTAACCAGATGGGAGGGGTTTAGGGAGCAGTTGGTGGAAAAAGGAGAAGGGATTAAAGAGTACAAATTGGTAGTTACAAAATAGTCATGGAGATAGTAAGAATAGCATAAAGACTATAGCCAATAACGTTGTAATAACTCTGTATGGTGTCAGAGGGGCACTGGATTTATTGGGGTGATCACTTTGATAGATATACAGATGTCTAATCATTATGTTGTACACCCAAATCTAATATAATATTGTATGCCAACTATAACTGAAAAATTTAAAAAAATTATTAATTTTTTTAAAAGACACGGAAAACATATATTTTAAAAATCTTTAGTGGTAGTGCATTTTTTAAAAAATGACATCTTTTTTGTCTCTTCTAATAGTGATATATGTTTGTTGAAGAAAACTTAGAAAATAAAGCTTACATTTGAACATAATAATTCTAAACCCAAAGATAACCAATGTTGACAGTTTTGTATGTTTTCATGTACTTTTTCTTTTACAAAATTGTATCATAATGTGTGTATTTGTATACACACATATATATAGTTATGCATATATAGTTTTGTGGCATTTTCATTTAAAATTTTATCAAGAGTATTATTTCATGTCATCATATATACCATAAATTTCACCATTTCTCTATTGTTGAATGATCAGGTCATTTCTGTAGTTTGTTCTTATAAGTAGTACTATAGTGGCCACAATTATTATTGTTACCTTAGGCTAGTGTATGAGTCAGGACTCCTTGGTTTATAAGTGATAGGAACCCACCTTGAAATAAGAGGTGAAAACAGAATTTGAGGCCTTAGGCAACTGCTAAAATGGCAGAGATGCAGCTGGGCCACAAGGGTAGCTGGAGCCAGGGACAACTCCAGTACTTGAAAACTCCTCCACTTCTCCTTCCTGATTCTTTCTGCATGTTTGTTTTCTGAAACAGTTTCCCTCCACACACTGAGAAACATGACCTCAGATAGTTCCTGAGCTGTAGCTCACAGCATTGCCAGCAGAGTGGGACTTCAGCTTGCTTTTTCCTCCCAATTTTTATTTTGAAAAATTTTAAGCAAACAGCTTTACTATGCACAGATATTACCATACTAGCTCTATCACATATCTATCCATCTATCAATCTTGCTATTTATCAATGCAATTTTTAAAAATCTATTTCAAAATAATTTGCAGTCATCAGTACACTTCCCCCTAAATACTTCAGCATGCATATTATCAACGAGTTCGCTATTTGTTTACATTTTTTCTTTTGATGTAAAATTATTATCCAAGAAAATGCACAAATTCTAAGTTTTCATTCACTGACTTTTGATAGGTTTCCACAGCTGTAACCCAAACCTTTATGAGACTCAACTTATTATGATTCTAAGATTTTTTTTAATTCCAAGAAATTTTTCAGAATAGCCCACTTTGGGTCTGGCACCTTTCCCTGAGCACAGAGAGTGAAAGAAGCAGCATTTCCCATATGTAAGAGGATACTGGACAGATAGAACTATAGATATTGCAGGGAAGAGCTTCCTGGAAGTTGAATTATACTAATTGAATTTAGACAGCATACCTTTATGCCGTGCAAAAAGCATGTTTATTGGTTTCATTTTTTTTAGAAAAGTGCCTATAATATTATAGTAACGATTTCTTTATGCACTTGTGCTTCACCATTTTTTCTTTCATTGATATAGCATGTACTATATATATATAAATAGATGGTAAACTCTTGAGGGCAAAGACCGGTTCTTTTCAAATCTAACCTTATAAGGCCCTTGTATAATGGTATATGATGGTAGATACTCAAATTCTTCTCCAGCCAGTCAAATTCTTTATGCATCTGTGAAGGTGCTTGACTCAAAGAGGCTTCAATAATAAGTATACTTCTATACGTAAAAGTGCAGAAATTGGCCAGCTTCAGGGTTGGTTACTTTGTGACTTAATGATATTGTCAAGAACCTAGGATTATTTTGTCTTCAGGCTTTATCATAATTTCCATGTCAGATTTGTACTCAAACTGTATTTTTTCATGTCATAAGATTACTGATACAGGTTCAGGCATCACATCCAGATCCAATAATATTTCTTTCTGTTCCTCAAAAGAGCTAAGAAACCTTTCATAGAGGCTCCTTAGTAGACCTCCATATATCAATGGCTAGAATTGATTGATATTAACAAGCCCAAATCAATTACTGATAAAGGTAATGGAACTATGGTGATTTCTAATCAAAATTTACCCCTTGGATAAGGCATCCCTCCCCTTTTTACATGTGAAAGAAGTGGATGTACACTGATAAAATCAGGACTCTACTAGGGAGGGAGAGAAGAAGGAAAGAAGAGAGAGGGAGGAAAGAAAAGAGAGGGGAAGGAGGAAATGTTGCATAGGCAACAGGTAGTACCTATTATATAGTATTGTTCCTTAATGAAAATGCTTGATCTTGTCCTCTAAAGTTGGTGATGGTGGGACACATTGAAGAAATTCTATGTTTGCCTTGTTGCTGCCTGAATGTTTTCTCAGTGACATTTGATGTTATATTGGCTCTGGTCTTTTAAGTTTTAGGTGCTCAATATTTTTTTTCTACTTCTTCCTGGAATTTATGTCTTTGACTTCCATATTTTTAAAAATGTTCATTTTAATGATTTCTTCTTAATTTCATCTGGAATTAAATCCTTTAAGCCTAATGTCTAAACTAGGGCTCTCTGGCAAACAGAGCCTGAGGCAAAGATTAAATTGTTGATGCTTTCATTGAGAGGTATAGGTCCAGGGTGTAAGGGTAAAGGCAAAGGGAAAAGAAGCATGGAAAGGTGCAAAGAAATTGATTTGATGTATTATAGAGCTAGCTCTAACAAACTGCGAAGAGACATAGCAGGTCACTCAGCAGGCATGTTCACTTGCCAACAGAATTTCTCTGAAAGGATTGCAAGGAGGAACTACACTTAGAGTGGTCCTTGGATAAGAAAAAGAAAGGGCAGATTTATCTGCCTGATTTCCTCCTGACTCCTGTTCCTAGTTAATGGAGGTTTATACATGGGAATGAACTCTTCTACATTCCCAAGCTGTCTCATTCAGGCCTCCTGTAGTTACTCAGGATGCTAGATCTCATGCGCTGCAGTGTGGTATTTCATCCAAGTCCAAAAGTGACTTGGATGAGGCACTAACAGAGAGAAAAAGGAAACAAACAGTCACAGAGGTAGTCATATCTGAGAAGGTATTCAGGTTTGTATCCCAATACACCTAAGAAGGCTGAAGTTGAATTTTTTTGCTGTGCCATTATTTTAATATTTAATTACTTGGAAATATATTAGTTGCACAAATAGATCCAAGGCTATAAAGTTTAAGGTAATCATCTTATGAAATGTTTTATTTTTCTCTGGTCTGAGAATCTCTTATAAGTGTTGGCATTGTTCCACAGCCTACAAATCATGTTCGTTGTTGTGGATCTAGATCAACATTGATTTCTTCATAGCCATCTTAAAATATGGTCGAGGCAGAGCAGAGTTGCTCTGGGCACCCTCAGATTGTCCAGTCATTCCAAGTTTATCAAGGTTGATAGATTGTTTGGTACTCTAGACACTTGGAAATCCTTTGAGTATGGGCTTTGAATTCTGAAAATTTTAACAAGTCCAGCTTCTTTTCAAAAAGAGTAATTTTTGCTTTTTCAGGATGCAGAGAGAGAATTGTGTTGAATTGGTGGCAGAAGAGACACAATCTGACGGAATGAAGGAAAGAATGTCCTTTCTGGGTTGATTTGGTCTTTGCATTTCTCATGTTTCTTCCATTTTCTTGGGTGAATATCTCTTTTTATTTTTTCCATTTAGTGTATTTTATTCAGATCACTATGATTGCTTAATAGGTATTACTAAGTAATGGTAGTTGTTTTTGTGTGGGAGATTAAAGGATAAGCTTGTCAGAGATGAATATTAATTGGGTGCATATGATAAGCCTGAGGAGACTTCCTGCTTCTGTGTCCTCATAAGAACTGAGGCAAAATGTTTGGACATTCTGGGCATACTGCTAGCTGAGTGCTCCTGACCTGTTTTGAATTGCCTACAGTGGGTGGCACTAGCGTGACACTGTGAGGCCCTGTAGCCCTTTGAGCTGCATTGAAAACGGGGGAATCTGTTGCCACTCTGGTTTGTGCTCTCCAGATTTTTTGGAAGTGTTCTGAAAGGATCTGTGTTCTTTCACCAGACTTCAGTGTCTAGGCTAACCCTAGGGACATAAAGTCACATTAGGTCTGTTAGTGTTAAAACACACAATTTTACATGTGTATGGTTAGTTGACCCTCTTCTTTCTATTTTAAAAAATTAATGTAATGACCAAGTATTATTTAAAATAACCTTGAAAATAAAAAGCCCCCCTCCTATTTTCTAGTCCAATAAATATGATTGCATGTCTCTTCCATTCACCTTGGACACTTGTTACCTGCTGTGAGATGTGAGGCTACTGATAGGGCTGATTTAAGGTGAGATTCTTTCCCCCTTCTTTTTGAGACTCTACTACTTTTGAGCTAGAATCATAAAAATTCAAGAATTGTGCCAAATGTTCTTTTGTTGATGACTGTGATTTAGTCAGTTATATAACTGTAATGTATAATTTACACATCCTGAAGATCATCAGTCTCTGTACAGAGTGACTATATTTAACCTTCACTTCTTTGGAAAAAGAGAACATTACTAATTATCTTTGAAACTATATTTGTGAGACAATGCACATTGATCCACCCTCTGTCTCCATTTTTAATTTTTGGTGTGTTAAATACTACTTTATGATTTATTCTATGCTTTTCATGTATAAAGGCTCAGAGGAGAGAGAGCTTAGTAGCTGGTGACTGTATCTTGAGGCTTCCATTGCTTATATTGTCTAAACTAAGAACAACTGAAACAATATCACTGTCATCTCTATTATTATGCAGGTCCAGAGAAACAAAAGGGTAAATTTCTTTCCACTATTGCCTTTAAGTTACAGAAGGGGAATAGAGAGATATTGAAATATTTAACAGTGAACAGTTCTATACTTAGTATTAAGAAAATAACACTTCCTTTTTCCTATCTTGTGTTGCCATTAGTACCTGTGTCCTTTGAAGATATTTTGAGAAGAAAATAGTTAATGTTGATTGTTTTGTATCTTAACCTTTGCAAGTTAAGTTCAGTTTTAGAAACAAATTATCTTATTTACCATTCAACATTTTGCCTCATTGCCCTGCCGCAAGCTCTGTTTATATGAGGTTGTCATGATGTGAGAGGAAATGTTGACTGTGTTCACATAGGACTGTGTTCCCTTAAGAAAGAAAACCTTGAATAAAAAAATGATGTTCTCATTAAATCGGCTCTTTAAGAGTAGATGGGAGGAATTGCTATCGATCTAATGGATTTAATAGTTCATATACAAAGTCTGTGGAATTGAAGTAATATTCTGCAGCTGAGTAACTGTAGATTAATCCATCTTCAGACAGAATTCTGGAAGCATCTGTAAAACTGGAAAATTACTTTTTCTTTCCTTTTTTCAGGCACAACTGGACTAAATGTATTTTTCAAATACTTTAGAATTAAATTATATCCACAAAGTAGGTCTACTAAAAATTATATGAAAAATTGAAATAAAATCATAAAATATAAATGTTAAGTTCTTCTTGGCTGCATTTAACTCTGGTGCCAGTATGTTTGGAAGGGCTGCAGCGCTGAAAGGTAAGCAGAGGTTACTTGTAGAAATTCTTTATTTGTTAGGTGGTTTTGTAATAGCTAGTGGTGGTCTATTTTAGTTCAGTTGGATGAAGTAGTCCTTTTATGGTAGATGGTGAAGTCAGACATTTAAGCTTCTCTTCTCTCTCTCTCTGACCCTTTTAAAACCCTTTCTTTTATTCCACTCACTGAAAGCACATTACCAAGCCCTCCTTTGTCAGGAAAGGCCAACCATTTCTTTTCCCCTTTCCGCTCTAACCTTTGATGAGTGGTTGGTTCTGTGAAGATATGGAGGTTCCCAGGACATGTGAGAATTTTGATAGGTGTATCTGACATTCTGTAGATGGAATTGAGGTAGGCCCTGTTTATGTTTCATCCTCATATAAACTATATATCCATTCATGCTTTATACCTACAAGGTTCAGTTGGGGTAGCATATACTGTTTGAAGGTTCTCAAGGAAATAAAAAGTAAAATAATAAAAATAATAACAGTAATATTAATAACTACAACTGTTGATCAGAAATGCAGAAGGAATTGGGACTTTTGATCCATTTACAACTAAAAGAAGAATAGACCCATATTAGGAATAACAGCAGTACCATGTGTTTCTATAGAGCACTGCAGTTTACAAAGCACTCTTCATCTAAGTTTAGTGTGGCCTTACATAACAGCAGGGGAATGGATTGGTTGGACTCCCATGGTTTCTTTAGGCTTAAGATCTCTGGATCTAAATCTTCACACCAGCCATTTTAATTAGCATTGTTGCCACATTGTATTATTAGACTGCTTGAATAGTCAGATAGTCCGCTATTGACAGTAGCTGTTCTTCTTCATGTTTAATCCTTTCCCTTTTCTGCTTTCTTCATCACTGTCACTTTCCAGTTTGAAAACTAAAGCATATGTAGCCATCTTTATTTACTTTTATTCTATGTTGGCATTTGCCCTCTGCTAAATGAGGTTGTCCTTTATGAGACAACTGGCAATTTGTTTCTACAGTCAAGGATCATATCCTGCAGTTCTGAACATGGGATATGTTAGTAAGGCTTCAAAAAAAATACCATCTGAATGAGCACTGCACTGGTGCTGGTGAGCTATAGAAAACCCCTCACCCTCTTTCACCCCCCCCAAAAAGCTACCACCTAAATGTCTAGGTGATAGCATTGGTACTTCTGCTCTGCCCCACCTCTCCTGATACTTTTACAGTTAATAGTAGACTGTGCGAATGCCTATAAATGGATATGTATGTGTGTATATCTTTATAGTAGTCTCTTTCTTGAAAGCAGAATCATTCCTTAGATTCATTTTTATTGATACTCCTAATTTAATTTTAGCATCAACCCAAAGAGTGTTTCTTCTCTTCCATTATATCATGGTTGTTGAAAGTGTCATGGAACTTTTAAACCAAGATGGAAGTACTTCTTAAAACATGCTTTTATTAAATCAGCCTTATAAGAAATATTCTATAAGCCAGATAAACCCAAGGTACCCTGGGCTCTAATAGGGTCCAGTTAGGCATTGGATTAAGGGTTGGACACCATGAATTCCTCGGAATTTATACTTGGAGTATATGGTTCAACCCAGTCAGGAGCCACTGCACTTGTTAAAATAGCTTTTTGACTAGATCTTATTATATTTTTGTTAATTTTCATGCTTTTAGACTAAACAGATTTTAAAATTTTATTATTTTTACATTACATCAATCACAGTGTTAAACTTCTGCATTTGGCTACATGGAAATACTTACGTCTCAACTACAAAATTCTGTCAGTATAGTAGTTAAACATTTAGGTAAAGAATAGTTTATAATGCTCTGGATTCATTTTTAAGATTCACCCCTTCAGAATTAGAAACTTGTTTCTTAGGGGCGATACTTCCTGAAATTTATTAAACTATTGACCACTGCCTCTAAAAGTATTATTTATTTGTTTTAGGTTTGCGTGTATGTGTGTGTGTTTGTGTCTGAGAAAGGGTCAGGCAGAGTAGGTTACCTCTCAGCAACATATCTGCTCTGTTATAGAACCTGGTAAAAATTTTGCAGAATATGCTATGTAAAGTTGCTAAAGAAGAGTTCATTAAAGAAGATTTAATTTCAGTTCATTAAGCAAGCTTCCACCCTTTGTATGGCACTGGAGAGATAATGGTGAATGAGCCCACATCCTGAGTCTTAAATAGCTTACACTTTACTGGAAGAGTGAATTTTACGTGGATCATCCCAATTGATAGCACCTAATCGGTAGTCACCATATGTTGTTTGGTGTGCACACGTTCCACATTCACTCCATGATTAAATGGGTGATGTGAAGCATGCTGTTCCTTTCCTCCTGTAGAACTTGGTGGATCAAGCTCAAAATCTCCATTCTAAGCTTTGGAGAGGGCCCCAGATCATATCGTTTACCTTTCTTCTACTTGTACATATCTAAGGTTAAGTCTTTCCCAGAATTGTACCTTATGGCCTTCCTTTTATCCATCCAGGCAAAGCTTTACTCCCTTTTTCTTGAAAAATTTCCAGGTCTATGTGAAAAAGGTGAATGGTTTCCCTTTATTCTTTGAATTGTACATAATGAATATGTAGTTAATCATCATAATTCAAAGGAGATTTAAATACACTAAAGGTATTTACAAAATAATATGGAAGAAGAACACGAGGGAGGAAATGATTAATTATTTCTGGGGAATTCAGAGCATGTTTTATAAAGAATATATTATTTAGATCTTTAAGGATGAGCAGGAGTTTTTCAGGTAGGAAGGTTATTTTGGGCGGAGGGAATAATATACATGAAAAAGTTATGGCGTCATGAAAGAACATGGCATGATTAAGAAATATGGCTGAACTGTGCAATGTGCAGGTTTATTTGGTGGTGCTGGTGCTGGGAGACAACACCATCAATAGGATTCATATGGTAAGCCCTGACTGAAATGCAAAACCAGACCTATGTGGTTCTTTCAGAATGCTATGGATTAGCACATTACAAGCTGGTTTAGGCAGTTGTTGCATTTTTTTTTTTTTGATGAAATATAAGGCTAAGAGTAGCTGGCTCTTTGATCTGGGGAGGAAAATCTGAGTAATCCTTTAAGAACTATATTCATTAATCAAGCATTCATTCAACAAATATGTACTGAGGCTGCTGTGCTCAGAGCAACAAGGGAGATGTAAAGATGTGTCTGCCCTGTTTGTGCAATGCCTCTTTCCAAATTCGAGGTTTTATTAGGTTTTTCTTTTGAGAAGTGTTAATTCTATGCCATTTTATTGTGTTTTATGCATGCTTGCTACTAAAGCACTGTGCAGTTATTGCTCTCAAAGGTTCAGAACCATTTAACCTACTCCACTGCTTCATTTCAGGAGTTCTCACTCTATATTTCGAGGAGAGTACAGGTGCTCACATGGCTGGCATTTTTCTGTGTATTGTGTCTTTCCAGCCAGTATTTCTAAGATCAAGAAGGTGGAGCATGTACTGTCATAGATGTGCAAGCTGATTTGTACTGAACTTCTTAGGCCTAACATATCTTAGCTGCCATTCTTTACTTATAGTTGATGTTGCAAAGAGAATAGTTTAGATGCAGCAAAGAAAAACTGAATAACACTGGAAGCAGAATAGAAATTTTATTCTTAAAGATTGTACCTGGTAATATGTCCTTCTACTCATGTGTGGAAGAATATTTGAACCTTTTTTGAGGATTTAAAATTCATTCATCTCTTCCCTTTCTTCCATTCACTGCCCCGTTCCCTTCTTTCTTTCACCACGTATTTATTAGGTAACTTTCATGTGTTAGCACTCTGCCGGGTATTGGGTTATAGTAGTAAACATCATGGCTCCTTGTCTTCAGAGAGGCTGCAACAGTTATTCTCAACTCTGGCTGTGCATAAGCTAGACATGATGTCTTAAAAAAAAGTACAAAGTCTGGGGTCCCTACCCTAGAAATTCTGATTCTGTAATTCTAAGGTGGGTAGTAGGTAAAATTACGGACAATTAATAGGCAGTTACAGTTCTTTGAAGTAGGCAACAGGATAGCTAGTGAGTATCGGGGAAGATCATACAGCCTAGTCTTAGAAAATCAGGGCGGATGGAGGGGTAAGGAGGGTGTGGATGCAGAGGGGAAGGCATACACCTAACTCAGACTTTTGGGAATAATATGTATGGACTGCAGGAAGAGAGAGCATGAGAAATTGGTATTATTGTGGTTGGAAGCAAGGAATAGTGAGGGATGAGACTGGAGAGGCATGCAAGGTCTGGATCATTCTGGGCTTTGTCAGCCAGGTTTCAAGAAATACGAATTTTATCCTGAAGACAATTGGAACCATTGATGGGTTTTAAGTAGTGTAGTAATATAAGATTTATCATGTTTTCATATAATTACTCCTGCTACTATATGGAGAATGGCTTTCAGGGAGATAAAGATAGAATTTAAAGACTTCTGCAAAAGTATAGGCAAGAAATACCAGTGGCTTAAGTCAAGGTTCTGGCAGTGGATTTGCAGAGAAGTGGACAATTTAAAGAAA
Source organism: Macroglossus sobrinus (assembly GCA_004027375.1). Taxonomy (NCBI): domain Eukaryota; kingdom Metazoa; phylum Chordata; class Mammalia; order Chiroptera; family Pteropodidae; genus Macroglossus; species Macroglossus sobrinus. The sequence goes on from PVKZ01003378.1 coordinate 112,161, forward strand.
TATTTAGTTGTTAGAATACATTGACCTTGGTTAAAAGTAGATGTGTTGGGTGGGGTATATGCGTGAGACACATCAATGTTTCAAAGACTAGGTGGGGTGATGGGATTGATGGAGGTACCAGTCAAGGTGGGAATACAGGAGAAAAGGCATCTTCTCCTTATCACACAAAGATGATGAGTTCAATTAAACATACTGTGTTTGAAGTGCCAGTTGGACATTCAGGTAGAGATGACAACTGAGTATTTAGGCAGATGATCTAAAGTTTGAGAGTAGGATCTGGGCTAAAGATAAAGATTTGGGAGACATTTGCATATAGGTAGTAACTGAAACTATATGAATGCAGGAGATGATTTAGTGTGTGTAGAGAGAGAACAACCCTTGTAAATACCCGCATTTTGTAAAGAGAGAGAAAAGGGGGAGCTTTAGAAGGAGGCTGAGAAGGAATGGTAAAAGTAGAAGGAACATTAAGAGGGTGAATGTCATATAAGGCAAGAGAACTTTTTAAGAAGGCAGGAGTGATCACCAGGTTTAAATGTCATAAAGAGGTCAGTAAGAAATTTCCATATGCTTTAATAACAAGAATGTTATATTAGAAGGAAGAGCAGTTAGTTGCATGGCATACAGAGAAGTAGGTTGAAAGGTGTGGGATAAAATAATCATGAGTAACAAAATCAGCATGTTGTAAATGAATATAATGTCATGTGAATTACATTAATAAAACTGGAAAAATGAGTAGACAAATGTTTCAAGAAGTTTGAAACAACAAAGATAAGATGGATGGTGGTAACTGGCAGTAGAGGAGTTGAAGGAGAATTGTTGAAATAGAAGAAATTTGATTGGTCTGTTGAATCCTTTTTGGAGCAGTCATTCATTAAAGGCCATCTGTGAACCAGACTTTGTGCTTTATGCTGAGAATAGATCCTAGTTCTCATGAATCTTAATTCTAGTGGAATAGCTGCTTAATAATTAAATAACAAACAAAAATAATTAGAAGCACTCTGAAGGAAATAAGCAGGATGCTGTGGCTGAGAATAACAGCAAGGACCTACTTAGAATACCGTGGTCAGGAAAGGTTTCTTTGAGGAGAGGTCATTTTAAATTGAAATCTGAAAAATGTGAAGGAAACAAGGTGTAAAAAACCTAGGAAAGAGTATTTCATGCGGGGTGGCAGGGAGGGAGGTAAGAGGGAAGAAAGGTGAGAGAGAGAAGGATGGGTAGAGAGAAATGGGAGAAAAAGAAATAGAGAGCACGCATTAAGTGCTTAGTCCTTGGAATGGGAAAGATCTTGATATATTCCAGAAAGCAGCAGGTACAGGTTTTTGTGGCCACAGTGAAATGAGCTGGGGGAAAGTAGTATGAGTTGAGGCATATTTGCATGGTATTTTAATTTGTATTTTATTCAAGAATATTCAAGAATAGTGGGATGCAATTGGAGAATTTGAAGCAGAATGATACAATCTGATTTAAGTTCTTAAAAAGTCACAATGACTGTTTTGTGGAGAATGGGTTATAAATAGAGGTAGAGCAAGACTAGGAGCAGGGAGATCAGTTAGTGGTTACTTGAGGTAGGATGAAGATAGAAGAGGATGGCCAGTGAAATATATTGTGAAGTAGAGCAACATGATTTGGCTGATTGTCAGAGGAGTCAAGGGATAGGGAAGAGGGAGCATTTAAGTGTCTGGTTAGTGTCTGCATAAAAGGGGCCCAGATTTTCACTGTGCGTTGGGGCTGGGAGGACATGCAGAATAAGAGTTCTCATTTTATACATTCTACAATTCAGTTGCACTGACTTTGCTTGTAGATACGTGAAACTTGGAGGAGAGGTTTGGTCTGTAGACAGACAATGAAAATTTGTTGGTGCATAGATGTGTTTCAAGCTGTAAGAATGGACAAGATCACCTGACAAGAGGATGTAGGACTAAGCCTTTGAGGAATACCAGCATTCAGAAAAAGGAGACACAGCTTGCAGTGAAAATTGAGAAAGCTAATGAAGTAGGAGGAAACTCAGGAAAAGGTGGTATAATGGAAACTGAGAGAAGAGTGCTTCATGAATGAAGGGTTACTCTTTTAGATGGTCCTAATAGGGCAGAAGAGTAGCTTTGGATTTAGTATCATCTGGATTAATAGTTACCACTGCAAAAGCATTTTCAGTGTTGTGGGGACAGAAGATGAATGATATCAAGTGAGGAAGTACTAGCTGTATTAGAAGTGATCTAATTCATTCTTTTAAGGACAGTATGATGAACCATGGTGTGGTTCTACTGGAATTTATTTAGCCTTTCACTATTTATAAGCATTTGCTTTGTTTTTATTTTTTTTCCATTAAAATAAGGCTATAATAAGCATTCTCTCCCTTTTTCCTCCACCCTGTGTGTGTGTGTGTGTGTGTGTGTGTGTGTGTGTGTCCGTGTGTCCGTCCCCATGTGTGTCCATCATTACACAGTGGTGAATTTATTTGTATAGGAGAGATTGTAGAAATGGGCCTACCGGGTTGAAGGATATGTTTAGATTGTGTAATTTTAACTGATAATGCTACTGACCTTCCCAAAAGGCAGCAAAAATTTACTTTGATACCAGCCATTTATGGGAAATTGATAATATGGGGAAAGGGGGTCTAACAGAAGATGCAAAACTCTTGAATAGATATGAGGAGATGGGATCTAAGGTACATGTTAAAGGACTGAGTTTTGATAGGGAAAAGGACACTTTCTTTATTGTAATGGGGGAGGAAGGAAAAGAATTTAGATAGAGATGCCCATAGTTTTGTAGTTTTGGTGGGAGTAGCATGAGGAAGTTTTGTAGTCTCAATGAAATAAGATATGAAGTTGTCAGTTGAAAAGGAGGAACTTGGAAGGCTCAAAATTTGAAATTGTACCTAAAAAGTTGAAAAGGGTTATTATAGTAACATTGCTGGGCCATGATGAATTTACAATGAAGTGTGATTGTGTGGTTTTTCTGTAGTCGTATACTGTTAACTTGGGTTTGTGCTCCAAGAAAGGAGATACTCAGGATCATCTAGAGTTGGAGTTAGCCAGGCAAGTATGATGGAGAGACAGAGGAACAAGGGAAGTAGAGGTACTCTGCAAAGGATTATACATAGATCATCAGAATCTAAGCTGAACAAAGGAGAGAACAGAGGAGACAGAAATAGGTTGTGAGATTGTGACAGGATCAGTGGATTAGAAGATTTCATGAAGGGGAAGAATTTTTAGCAGTTGGGGATACTAAAACAAATGAATGGGAAGGAGGAATAAGGATATTAGAATGTTGGTTTTTTGAATTTAGGATTTTGACATGGGCATAGTTTCTGTTGACCAAGTCAAGGTATTGCCCATGGATTTGGGTCACTGAGGTATAGTAGAGGAAGGGTCCCTGAAAGAGGCTGTCAGGGACCTAGAAGGCCAAGTATTATTTGTACAGTTTACATTCTTGTTAGCATTGTTGATAGGAACTGGAGTGGAGGGGAATTGAGCCAGGAATACAAGTTTTCAGTTGGGTGGAATGAATGTGAAGTTGGTGACACAGAGGGTGGGGCTCGAGCTTTGAAAGAACAGGGAGATTTGGAGGCAAAATGGGAAGAGGGTGAGAGTAGTAATGGGGAACAATGATAATTCCCCTACCTCTTGGGCTTTACGAGGAATTAAGAGAAAAAATCATCACTTCTTGAGAGGCCTTCTGGGGAAATATGTTTAAATGCTGGTGATAAGGAATCAGGAGTGAAGTAGAAATTGGAGAGTAGAAGTTCCTGAGAAGGCAGAATAGATGAGCTGTAGAGTCTTAGTGGAGAGATTAGCCTTGGCCTCCTGGTAGAGGGCAGCAGGAGAGGGAGCAGGCCTGGCTGTGGGATAGACAGCCTGAGGCTGGTACTTCTCTTTCTTTTCTAAGCAGCAAGAATAGCTGCTGAGGGATGAGGCTGTATGGGATTGGGTAGGACATATGAGAGGAATGAAATTGCTGTGGAGGATGGAAGAATGGAAGTGACACAGAAGGACTGTCAGGAGATGGTAGGGACTCAGCTGAGTTTTGACAGTATGAATTAGGTGTAAACCTCTTCCTACTCTCCCTTCCTATTATATATGTTATGTCTCTTTCCGCCTATTTTCACCAGACTAAATTAATTGCTTTGTCACCTATATTGCCATAGTATTAAACACCTACTTTTATATCACTTATCACATTGTGCTACAGTGATTTACCTGTTTTCCTTTTTTAGAGTGTGAGTTTCTAGACTGTAAGGCTTACGTCTCATTTATCTTCTCTTCATGATCACCTAGAATAATGACCATAACATAGCAGGCACTCAATTAATGTTCATTGAATTGAATCGAATTATATAAGTATGGTCATTTTATTTTTCTAGTAGTCTTTTTCTTTATTGATCTAAAACCATACATTCTAAACAACTTACTGGTTTCTGTGGGCACAGTGCACTAGTTTCATGCTATGCAGGAACAGGAACTGTGCAGAAAATTAAGATGTCCACTTGTCTCCGCAGGTTTGGCATGAATTTATTTGCCTTGGACATTTCTGTCAGCCGAATCTTTGCCTTATTATTCATCTTACCATTTAGCCATAAGGACATTCTTTGAGAATACAGCAGATGGCTGTAGTCTTCTGAGTGAATAGTGATGTGCTAGTACTCTTTCCCTTCAGAGTGAATGGTACTGTGCTATGTGGTTTGAAAGCTGTGGGAGGCTCAAATTGGAGAACTTTTCTTGTAAAAAAAATTTAATAAGCAAAATTAAAAAGTCACCTTGCTTCCAAAATGTTGGAAATATTATACTGACATGAAGACCAAACAACCGTGGAAAAATATTAATATGCCCATTAATATGCTCATATTGTTTTGTGGGTAGGAAAATGAAGGGACATTAAATATTATTCATATTCGATGTCGGTAGCCGCAACTTTGGAAGAAGGCTTCCTTAGGGTCCCTCGAAGGTAGAATTATAGAATATCAAGTTAGGAGGTACTGTAGAAAGCAGCCGGTCCAGCCACCCAGTGCAACATTTCAATCCCCTCTTCAACATCTCCACTGGGTTGGTGTCCAGCATCTGCTAATAAATATACTGAGAACAGAAACCAGGTTCTGCACTGACACCAGGACATTGCTCTCTCTGTAACAGTACTTAAACTTTTGTTTTGAGGAGCCTTTTATACTTTTAAAAGTTATTAAGAACCGCAAAGAACTTTTTTTAATGCAGGGCATATCTTATCAACATTAATTAATTAATTAATTTAATAATACAATAATAATCTCATTACATGTCAACATAAATAACATTTTCAATGAAAAGTAACTATTTGTCAAAACAATAAATTTAATGAAGAAAGTGGCCTTATAAATCTTAATATCTGGTGTAAGAAATAGAAGATAGCTGGATTCTCATATCTATTTCTCATTCGATTTTTGTGATATCACAGACCATGTAGCCTCTGGAAAGCTCAACTGTACATACATGGGAGGCAAATAGCTTCTTAAAATTAAGAAGCTTTGACCTTACAGACACCCTGAAAGGGTCTTGGGACCCCTAAGGGTCCCCAGACCATACTTCGAGAATTGCTGCTGTCTTTTACACCAAGAGGAGGGATAACTTGATGAGGTAAACTGTTAGGGACTAAAATAAAAGAAAAAAAAGATACAAACAGGGCCAAGAGAAATGTATTCGCAACTGTGGTCAACAAAAATTCTCAACTGTGGTAAAAAAAAAAAATGTATTCGCAACTGTGGTCAACATATGCTCGAATGTAAAACACTGAAAATGCTAATACTCATGTCAGTTGCTCCCTATCTTCTTCAATATGAAGAATTACTTTGACTTCAAAAATATTTTAGGATTGTAAATTAGCTCTCTTATATCATCCATTAATTGAGAAAATGAGAAAAAGCTACTGTGATTTTTCTTAAGGTTCATAATAAATTTCTGTTTTAATCATCACAATAGTATCTGTGAATGTTAGGAAACAAATACTGTGTCTGTTTTTATACATTATACAGTTGGTCAGTAGGCAGTGCTTGTGTCCATGGGGTTTTGTGAAACTACTGCAAATAGCTGTGTGCCTAGCTTATATAGCTGCCCCTGACACATGTGATCCACAGGTTAGGACCCTTGGTTCTGTGTGTGATTTTTTTTTTCCCTTAGAAGTCATTCATCAGTTCTTGTCACCAATGTTAAAGGTGTTTCGTGATAAGAGTTGTTTTGGAGTCGTTTTCGAACCATTTTGACTTTGGGTGCCTTCAAGTGGGATGGCTGAGTGTCATGAAGGAAAGCCAAGGACAGATAAATGCCTTTGCTTCTGGGGCTTCCGGTTCTTTTCACTCACATGTTTCTTGCCAAGAGCAATGGATGGACACTTGCATATTTAGCCTGTTACCCTTGCCCTGTACGATGTTGCTGAGGGCTAGTGAAAGAGAATTGTGTTGAGAGAGTTAACACTGAGTTAGACAAAAGTGGAAATGTGCTAATAGTGCAAGGGGAGGAGTGAGAAATTAAATGGTATCTTTTTAGAAGTCTGCCTTATTGCAGTCTGCATTGCTCCTTGGGGATTTTTCTACTGAGTATAAGAAAATCAGCAAGCACTTCTTGAAAAACCCAGAAGAAATTACTGCCATAAATTTTTATTTTTTTTTTCATGGTGTAAAACCCTTAATTTAGATGGGGAGGGTTTATTACCAGTGTTTTCTTGGCATGGCTAAGTGCAATTAATTTCACATGACAAGTTCACCCCCTCTCCCCCCGCCTTTTTCTTTTTTCTCCAGTATGTGGAAAGTACAATTTGTTATTGGTTTGCCTTTGGCTCTGGAGACCTCATTAAGGGTCCAAGAAAGAGATTCTATCTTTTTCTTTGACACCTTTCTGTTTTTGCAGAATGCACACCATTTGCATTGTCACATGGAAAGTATGGATGGTATATTTGAGGAAGAGGTTAGCAGGTAAAACTGGTGGTTTTTATAATATTTAAATATTGATTTGAAATGGCTATTGCAAGAAATCATTACCATGGTGTTCAACTAAGATAGAGACCTCAGCTTAAGATGAGGTCTATGAAAAGAATGTGGGCACATTTAGTCAGGAAAACTTATTTAGCTGTTCTGACAGTTCATATGTAACATACCTGGTTGTTTGAAAGCAGGAACAAGATGTCAACAGAATATTGTATTTACTCACACTCCTAAGATATAGCATACTGCACCTTCAGGTTCTTGTTCCTATCAGAATACTGTGTGTATGTCTGCAAACAAGGGAAATAATCTATGGTGTTTTGTTTTGTTTTTCTCTGCATGGTAATATAGAATCTATTGTAGTATGAATAAAAGGAGTCGCAGGATATTCATTATTGTTTGTGAAGTGTACTGTCTGTGTCTTTCGGCACGTGATTCTTTATTTTACTTGCAAAGCAGATATAAAAATTAGAATTGAGGTGGTAGAGAATATATATTGCATAAATAAGCAATTCAAACAAAAGTTTTACCATTATAACAAATAAATGCCCTGATTCAGAGGTTGGAGATTAGAGTCCTGTTATATTAATGCTTGACAATTAATTAGCTATTGTCTATTAAGTTCCCAGATGACAAGTTACTTAAATACTATTATTAGGAGTAGCAGGATTAGTAATAATAATGTTCAAGTGTCATTGGCAACAATGAGGAGATTTTAAAAATAAAGATAAATACGTGTGATCATAGACAAAGTGCTTTGTGTGCTGAATGCAGAGCAGGCAGTCCCTGTACACAGTGTTTTCTGAGACTGCAGTGTGGAATGTGCAATACTTGGCACAGTGTTCTGAGGAAGATGAGACAAAAGTGCTTAATTTGATAATATTTTTCTTTGCTTTTTGTTTATTGCTTAACCCCTTGTCAAAATAGTGTTCACTTAGCAAAATTAAAGAGAAAATAAGAAAGCTGACAGAGAATAGGCTCAACAGAAGGCCAAGTGCAAAAGATGAACCTCTAGCAGTTGCTGACAGGTATTGTTTAGACTCCAAATGTGCTAGATCATTCATTAGTGTGTGTGCTTTAAAAAAAAAAAATACGGTATATAATTGGTATGGAGCAAAATGTGTGGGGATTTAACTTGATTGTACAGGTTTTTGTTCTGTGGTATTTATATCCTTAGGGCTCCATTCTTTTTGGATGCAATTTTGTGAGAAAATCAACATGAAACTGAGAACTGGCCCAGTATCAATGATGGGGGAAATTACCAAAGGGAATGATAACACATGAATCATTATTATGGAGAGCGAAGCTTACAAGAGGAATAGTGTGGGGCTACTTGATTTTTAGAATCAAAGAATTTAAAAATTGGATGGTGTGCAGAAGCAGTAGTGTTCATCAACTAATACACGTACCCCTTACATTACCCAGCCTCTGTTGCTGTCAGGTTTGGGTTATGTGACTAGCTCAGGTCAATAGGCTCTGAACAAAAGGAATATATGGTACTTCCCGGCCAAGGCATTTAAAAGCCAGTGTGCCCCTTTCACTCCTTTCTGGGATACTTCCTGCTCTGTATTTTTTTTTTTTAAGTACTAGGTAACAGAATAAAATAGAACCATATACATTTTGAAATATATACGTGTCTCTAAATAATGACAGAAATTTAGCTTATGATACATATACCTATTTAGCACAATCTTCCTAGAAGTGTGCATAGAATTCTCTTCTCCATGAATATGTAATGTGGATGACAGACTAGTTCTGCTGTTATGACTGGTCCTTGAAACCTCACATGAGTCCTGGAAAAACCTCATTGTGGAAAAAACTGGGATAAGTTGAGTTTGGCTTTAGATATTTAGAAAAGTACCTTAGGCAGCCAAATTCATACAGTAAACCACTTTAATAAATTATCAGATTCCTGTCTCTGATACTTTGTTAGTAATCACTTGAATGTTGATCTTACTATAGACTTTTATTAATATGAAAGTAACTTCAGAATTAGGGTTTCTGTAAAGCCAATAAAATTTTAAAATGCAGTATTGAGACTAAGGGAGGCCTCCATTAAAAACAAAATCCATTTGTTTTCAGCATACCTAAACACACCTTATTTTCATTGAATGCCTTAGTGTAAACTTGACTGTTGCCTTCTTGGTTAGTTGCTTGTAGTTTGACTCTAGCTAAGCTTGTTCATTTAAGACTTAAAAGAATACTTTCAGCCCTGCCTGGGACATGAGAGAATAGCTGAATCTGAAGCCTTTGCTTGCTGTGATGGTTACTCAGCTAGTTGGTTGGAGTCTTATAGCAACAAGATTTGGAAATCCTCTAGAACATGATGATTTTCATTGTAATAGGTCCAGTTGTAAGGAGTAGTCATCTGTATTGATAATAGTTCTTTCTCACTGAATACTTTATTTTTTTTCTTCTTTCTTTCTCTCTCCTTTCTTCCTCTCCCCTTCATTTCTCTCCCTCTTTTTTCCTATATAATGACCTGGGAAACTTGAAGAAAGGAACTTCATACTGCTGCCATGTTGTGTGGGGTCCAGGAATCCTGATTATTTTGAAGAGCTAGCCAGTTCTAACACTATACTTAGAAAACGTCATACTGAATGTAGCATCTCTTGTGATAGGTGAAATGTTAAAAGAGGGAATGCAGTGTGAAAGAAAAAGAAAAGAAAGCATGTTCTTGAACTTACATTAGAGAATATCACTAATTAATATAAAGTTCAGATAATACACTTTATCCAGAAATTGTATATGACAGCAATGAGATGTGGCAAAATTTCCCACCATGTGTACATTTTGAGAAATACCGTGGTTTTATTTGGTACAGTTTTATATTAATTTCTAACAGACTACATCTTAAAAGGGTTAGACTTTTATAGATTCTATGAATATTCAGAGAGTAATCAAAACCAATTCTGTCCTTTACCTTATACATCTAGACCCATCTGTCTTTTGCTTGCTTGATAGTCCTAACTCTGTAAAGTAAAATTTCCTTTTGAGAAAAAGATGTTTCCCTTGTGGATGGGTGTCTGTTATCTTTGCTCCTCTGATTTTAAGTTTCACCCCTCGGGTGGATCTTGGTGTGTGTGTGTGTGTGTGGCCCTGCACTGCCACTTGGGGATCTGCCATCAGCTCTCTTAAGCTTTAAGGGCATTGTTTAGGACACTGACACAGCAAGGGAAGGCATAATGGCTGTTGCCAGTAGTAAGTCATCAGGATACTTGGCAAACTGGCAAAAGCTAGAAGCCTTAACCATTTGCATTTTAATTGGCACAACCATTAGCCTAAAGCCTGAATTTTGAAAGTTGTCCCTGGAGCCCTTCCTCTCTTTTACCCTTTCATTTTCCTGAAGCTGATTTGCATCTTTAAAAAAGTGTTTCTGAACATTTTAAAATTCATGTCCTTTTTGATAAACATAGAAATCTAATGCCTTCTTTAATATTACTTAAAATATCCATTAAAAAGTAAGAATTGTAATAAAAAGAATCAATGCAATGAAAATCTTAGAAAGATTCTTTTTTTTTTTTTTTTACTTCAGTTACATGAAATCAGTGTGAAAGTGGGGTCTGCTTGTTTGCCACAGTGTTTTTCCTGTTTTTGCTAGTGGCAGAGCACAACATGGTCACTTTCACATCAAGCCTATTTAAATGTTTTGTTTTCATCATTACAAAAGGCAGAGAGCCTGCTTTGCAAATAGAATCTGTTTTATTGTAATTCTGAAAATGCATGTTTAGACAATACATGCACCCCTTTTTCCCAGAAAAGATTTTGATGTGACTACATATGATCTCCTGCCACCTCACTGCTTTACATACTTATGAAGAGAGAAACAGATGGAATTAATTAAGATGAGGTAAGTAAGACGTTCTTATTCATGAGCACATCCACATCATTCAGCCACCATCCCCATGTGTTATTGCTCTTCCTCTTTGCTGTCCTAACCACTTCCTGATCTACTTGCCGTGGTTAGTTGGGCCCTGTCCTCCAGTCCTTCTTGGATAAGAATAAGCCAATATCACTGATTCCCATCACAGCAATAATTCTGCTGGATAGAGACCTGTGATGCCTTAAATAAGATAATGTATAGAAAGTCTTGGTGCAGTGAGTAGCAAATAAAGCACAGAACAAATGCTTGTTCTACCCCTTTTCTTCCATTCCCAGAATTTAGTGACTTTGCTGACAGAATTATCTTTGATTGTGAAGGAGGACGGGATTATCATAGAAATTCTAAATGATTTTTCTTGATTCATTCATATGATTCATATCTCCTAACTCTGGTTCTGGTCCTCCTTGCAGGAAGAATAGGTCTTCTGCATTCATATTCATTCAGTGGTAGAAATGGATAGAAGAAAACTAGCATTCTTTGAGGATCTCCAATGTGAGTGCAGGTCTGGGCCAAGAATTTTATTTAGACCATTACACTGAATCCTCACAGCTTTCCCATGAGATGGGAATGATTATCTCCATTTCATAGATAAAGAAAACTAAGGCACAGAGATGTTATTTGCCTAAATTGTTCTGCACTGGTAAAGTCAAAATCCAAACCCAAAGCCATTTCTCTTTATATTATACAGAGTTGCTTCATTGGTTCCAATAAAATGAATGATCCTTTCAAAATCATGTTCAAAATTTTCTGTTGTTTGAATAGGCAGAAGAAGAAAAAATTAATTAGATAACCATTATTATTCTTTTGAATGATAATATTATATGATTATATAATATTATTCTTATTCTACCTAGTAATTGTTAACTGAAGGGTCTGTGGTAATTAATGCTTTCATACCTTGTAATTTATAGAGTAGAAAACCAAAGATATTATAATTATTTAATTTTTTTCAGTTATTATAAATAGAATTATGATCCCTTTGCATATGAGGAATCAATATATTTTCAAGAATAGAAGTATTATAGGTTGACTTAAGGGAGCTTTTTTTGATAACCTGTAAGGATAAATAACCTTTTTCTATTTCTTCGGAATAGTATTTGGAGCTCTTAACTTTGGATCCATCTTAATGAGAATTATAATGATGAAAAAATAATGCACATACAATGAATCTTTTATACTGCTACTTAAAAACAGAAATGTTCACATATAGAAAAAATGAGAAAAAGACATTTCTATAATTTTGTACCTGTTAGATATATTTTTTACATAACAGTGCCATAACTTTTATAATCACACTCTAGAGTTTAGATTTTACACATAAAAATTAGTTAAAACTACTGTGATGCTGGCATCTGAGCCGTCATTCTAGGCTTATAAAAAATAATTCACTAATCATTGCAACTGTGTCCATGTAAGGTTTTGTTACATTTTACTTTGATTTCTTTTTTATTCTCCAGAGCATTTCTTAGGAACAAATTAGATTTGAATAAAAAAACTTTAAATTTGGTGAGGGAAATTTGGCAATTTAAAGATGATATGATATTTAAAATATGTGCTGAGACAAATTGTTGCGTTAAAAAAAGGGAAGGGATGGTGGTGGAAGCTAATGTTATATTAACATCAAAATGAAAAGATTGCTGCTACTGGACTGTGGCCTTTGGGAATAGCATTTGAGCCTTTAACCACTGGAGGGTGCTGTGCTCCTACAAACTACTAATTCAAATCAGAAGTCATCAAATCTCTTCATTTGTGTTTCTCACTAAAAAGATAAAGGATTTATATTCCTGTAATGCCAAATCAGTTCATACTTAACATTCAGCCTTTAGCTGTAGAAACTTGTTTGAATGACAGTAATAGCTTCATTTCAAGTTATTTAAATGTTTAATGCTATGTAATTTACTCAAATGTGTATAATCCTTTATTTAACTGGATGAAAATAATATACTGTTAACATTGTTTTTAGCATTAATTAATGTGACTAATTGAAGTTAAAAACACTAAAACCAATTTCCCTGGTCTGTTGCATGATCACACTGTAAAGAGGTTTCCCTCTGGCCCAGGCTGATCTCAGTTTAGTGCTCATCTCCCCTCAGTCCTGCTTTTCGCTCCACACATGTTCCACCCTCTTTCTGTTATTTCTGTAGTTAAATTGATCTCAGTATACTGACAGCAATAGTTGGTAGCAAAACTGATTAACCATAGATCTTTTCCCTTTTAAAAACTTGTCTTCACAATGTATTATGAGAGGAGCTTCCTAACATTATTTTGTTATTTCAAAATGAATGTACTCATGATTGAAATAACTAAATTACTATAAGCCCTTAAAAAGAGGAAGAAAAGTTCGAAGTACACACTGACATCATAGTCCTGGCAGTTGGTGAGAACTCATTTTCAGCAGGAAATGGTGGAACCTCACAATTGCTGCCTGAAAACCCCATCAACTCAGTTATAGTTGCCATTGACTCTCAGTAATAAACAAAAAACAAAACCAAAAGCCCCAGCTGTTTTCAGAGCTTTAGTCTGGTCTTGGAAATCAGACAGTAGAAGTCAAAACAAGGTAACACCTTTCTGGCAGCTTGCTTATACTGCTGGAATGTGTTATATTAAAACTGCCCATTACAGTTCTCTGTTGGTAGGCATAAATAATTCTTTCTTCCTATATGTTGCTCCTTCAGTGTTCCAGAGAAAACAACATTTTCACCCATTGTAATTGTTGATAAATATCCTCTAATAAAAGTAATTGTTAGGTCCACATGCTTTGTTATTATTCTGAACTCTCTGGAAGTTTTGTCCTTAGATAAGTTTTTTAAGGGATAAAAATGCAGAAATCTCTCTTTATTTTTAAATTAAATCCCAGGATAGAATTGTCTTGTTTTTTTGTTTGTTTGTTTTTAAACCCTATAAATAGAATTTGTCAACTCCTAGTATTTTTTTTTTACACAATAATAGCTAAAGTTTATTGAGTGGTTACTATGTGTTAGACTCTGTGTAAAAAGATTTACATTCATATCTCTTTCAATCCCTGTAAGGACCCTAAGATAGATAACATTTTTACTATCACTTAACAGAAAAATAACCTGATAATTACTTTGCGTAAGGTCACATCGTGGATAAGCAAAGCAGGCAAGATTTTAAATAGAATATCAGAAAAATATATCATGGTAATCACATTGTAAGGTATATAAATATTGAATCCTATGTTGTGTGCCTGAAACTAATATAATATTGTATGTCAACTATAATTTAGAAAAAAATAATATTAAGAAATGAAAATTTAATTTGAATTTTTAAAACATTATAAATGCCTAACCAATGTACTGTATACTTAGAACTAATTTAAATAAATAAATGTATTTTAAAAACCTATCATAAGTTAAGATTAATAGAAGAAAAACTATAGAGGCTGGTTACTCATTTTAATATTTATTAGAACTTTCAGACACATACAAAGTAGAGAGAATACTATAATGCATTTCCATATACCTATTATCCAGACACTATACTCATGAAACTTTTGTCACTGAACTTTGTCTATCCTTTTTTCTTTGTGAAACTATTTTAAAGCATATCCTACATATTATATTACTTCATATTTATGTATTCCAGCTTACATTTCTTACTGAAGAAATGTCAGTATCCACCAAACAAAATTAAGAATACATCTTTGGTGTTGGCTAAAACCCAGGCTATGCATTCCCTAGACTTAAAATATCCTTGCATTTAGCTTATCAGACCAGAATCTGAAAAGGGACCACATTTCACATTTGCTTGTTATATCTCTTAATCAACTCCTTGTATTTTATATTATCATGTAATCCTTTATATGGAGTGGCACTATTTTATCTTGTGAATAAAATCTTGAAAGCTTTAATTTCATGTGCAAAAATTTGACTCTTGTTTATCAATGGTTTTAAAAATGAATTTATATATTTTGCTACACCATAATTTTCTTATAATTCTAAACATGTGTAATAGGTACATATATATTTTTTAAACATTGTGTGTGTGTTTGTATACACACAGTAGTTAACTGAGTAAAACAAAATAATTGAAACAAAAATTATGCTTATTTTAAAATATATGCCATATAGAGCTTTTAGGAGATGAGCTGATGAAATTCATGAATGACAGAGTGGTACAAGTTTAAAGATCATTATTTTAGTTGCATCATTCTTCTCTTTTAAATTTATAAATGACAAGAATGCTCAGTACTTTATAAAGAGCCTTTCCTTCCATTTGATCCTTACAGACAATGTATCAGAAAGTAGATATAAATATTATCTCCGTTTTATAGTGAAGGAAACGGAACTATCAGAACATTACAACTCCCTTCCCAAGATAACTGCAGTAGCATGTTGTAAGACTGGGCTGAGCTCAGTTTCCTGCTCCTTTCCTCCTTCATCCTCCCTCCTTTGAAGGTTGCTGTGAACCCTAAAGGAAGGCTGTGAACAGAGATCCTGGGGAATCCTTCTTTGAAGAATCCTGGACTTTGGTTTCCCTGTGTGTTCTTGACTTGCTTTCTGTGTGTTGACTTTTTCACCTCTAAAATGGGATCTGGTTGGTCATTTTATTTTTTATACAAGACAAAATCAACAATAGTAGAATTTTAATTTATTGAGAATTTTGAGCCTGGGATAGAAAACTATTTACAGTGTAATTTTTACCTTCTGTTTTTTTAGAAGAGGGAAATGGCTCTTTTCTTCGTCTTTACATGAACTACTGTAAACAAGCTTGCAAAGTACTGGAAGTAAACAGATGGATGAGGCATCCTCTATTGTTGAAACACGGAAAGTATCTCTAATTCTTCTTATTAAACCTTGTTGAGCCAGGTGGAGAACTCTAGATTTTTCTCCTTTTATTGCTTCCTAGCTTTGCACTTTCTTCTCACTTGGGAATGAAGTCTTTTTTTTTTAATGTACTTATTAGTATGTGATAATAGATATGCTGATTTCTTTAAGACATGCAATGTTATCAGTGTTTGACTGCTCAGATTAAATTAAGCCATGAATTAGGATATAACATTTCCTAAAGACATTTTATATTTTAATCAGTGCTAAGATGAAAAAGATAAATTACTAACGTAGCAATAAAGTGAAGAGAACGAACCAGTGTTATCACTTAATATTATGCAAGAAAAAACAATTACATATTAAGTAGGTGTAAATCAATACCAGTTAGTGACCAAATAAAGGTAATCTCATTAATGTGATTTCTTTTGTAACCTGGACTCAGGACTTCTTGGTGCTACTGTTAATCAATACTTTGCCTTTCTTTTCAGCATCATAATACTTCAGAGCTCGTATTATGTTTTCACAATATTGTGTTTGCAGGTACTTCACAGGGACAGGGACAACACTCTTATCTTTATTACAATCCTGCCATATTGTTCTTGAGGCCATTTCTTTTCTTGTGCTTAAATTTTACTGTCTTTCTAAATTCCCTTTTCGTCTCTATGATCTAACTAATGTCTCAAAGAGCTCTCTCTCTTTCAACATGACCCTCTTAATTTCTTCTCCTTTTCACCTCAAAAGTTTTACCACTTTTTCTCCTCCAAGTCCCACTCTTTCAAAAAATTCTGGCTTTTTGGCCCATATTCAACATTTATAGTCCCCCAAATGACTCAAGTGGAACCACAGTAAGGCTACCTGGTACCGTCCCTGGGAAAAATGTACACACAAGTGTTGAGCCATTATTCAACTTTGGTTCTTTGTGCCTTTTACCCTGCAGATCATGCTAACTTACTTGAAATGAATTTCTAGAATGAAAGGACTGCAAGTTCTCTCCTGTGAGACATTCCCATTTATTGTCTCTCACCTTCACTCTTCTCATTGACTGGTCTCTCTGGGATGTGGATTCTAACCAAGCTGCAACATCTACTACTGAGGTCCCGTCTTTCACATATCAAATAAGAATGAGCCATAGAAGTAGATGTGTCTTTTGAGATTTCAGTCTCCACACCTCTCATTTTGTAGATGAGGTGGAGGGTGCCCAGAGAGACTGTGGGATTTGCTTTGGAACATGTAACAAGCGAGCAGCAAACATAGGACCTATAGCATCCTAGTGTCCTGACTCTTAGTCTCTCCCATGGCATTTCCACTATGCAGTCCTTCCATTTGGCCATCATTGGGCAGAACCCTTGAAGGCTGTGCAGATTTGGCAGACTTATATTGGCTGCCTTTTAGAGACTAATAGATCATTAGCTATCTCCAGTAATTTACCCTTTATGTGGCCCCATATCAACATTGGGTTGTTGTTACTGGTCTCTATCAGAATCACAAAGAACAAAAAGCAAATTTGCCTAGACGGAAATGCTACATATATGAAAAACATAAATTTAAAAAGACAAAAAGAAAGTGGCAAAGTGGGAAAAATACAAATTTTATGACAGAAAAAGGTTAGAATCTTTATAGTTTGGCTTTAAAAAGATGAACACCCCAGAAGAAAAATGGGAATAGGACATATAACAGTGGTACTAGACAATTCACAAAAGACACATAGATAAATGTAAAGATCAACCTCATTGTGAAGCACAGAGAAACCATTTTGTGCTTGTCAGATGGGAAAATATTTTGAATTATATGCATAGTCATGTTGGAAAGGGCCAGGTGAAACGTTCTCTCATACATGCTTGTCCTGGAGGGATTAGCTATTGGAATTATGATACACATATACAGTGGAATTGTATGACTTTAAAACTGTTTTAGAGAATTTTATGATACAAAAATGCTCAAAGGTTAACATGGAACAAGTGGAAAAAAGATACTAAAATAAACAATATTCTAGTTTTTTAAAGGACATATGTGTATATGCATTTTTTAAAAAGCTGTAAGAAATACACCAAATGTTAAAAGTGTTTATCATTGAATGGAGTGGATTATGAATGATTTTTCTCTCTTTAAAATGTTTTGCATTTTCTGAATTTTTTGTAATGAAGTGTATTGCTTTTGAAATTTGAAAGAGAAACAAAACCTTTTTGGTGCAAGGGATTGGAACCTCACCTTCAGATCACACATTCTTTGCGGATCTGCTGGTTCTTGTCTGACCTTTTAAAAAGCTGTCTCCCATCCCTGGGTTTGCTGCGGATTGTGTCTCTGTAGTAAGGTAGAGGCCACATGGCAGCACAGTGAGAACAGACTTGGCCTAGGAGCTGGGATGTACCGCTGTGCTGTGTGTGGACATTGTGGCCTAAAGGAGTCAGTCTTCCTCCCTGGGGGGTGTTTCTTCATTTACAGAGGGAACGTGCTGATTCCTGGTTTCTGTAAGGCCCCATGCAGCTCTAAGATTGGATTGCTCTGGTTTTTACCCTGAGCTCTTCAACACTCTCCTTTTCTTCTTATGACCCCTTGTATCATCTCATTGATCCAAGGTTGGGAGGCCAGACCCACTTTAAAATCTGTCTCTGGGAAGTTTTGTTGTCCATGGTAAAACAAATAAACAAAAACCTCCATAGATACTTTATAAAACAATTAGAGAGTCATTTTTTTCTAAGCTGGTATTTTACATTCCATTATAGCTATTTAATACATTTGCTCCTATTTTTGAATTCTAGACCAGGGATACACAAACTTTTTTGGTAAAGGGCCAGATAGTAAATATTTTAGGCTTTGTGGGCCACACAAAGTTCTTGTGACATGTTCTTCTTTTTTTCTTTTAAACAACCCTTTTAAAATCCATTCTTAGCTTGCAGGCCAAAATTTGCTGGCCTCTGTTTATAACCTTAGAGGAACAAGAAATTATTTTGTCATACCTGATGATGCTTGCGAACTTATTTTTCTTTTTCCACATTTCTAAGACAGGTCTTCAGACTATAAATAAAGTAATCCTTCACTTTATGTAATAGGTAAAAAAGTTATGTAAAGAAGTTATGTAATAGGTAACCAAAAGCACATTATTTTGCCCAGTTCATCAAATGTCTATATAACCAAAAGCTCAAGTATGGAATCTTCATTACAGGACTGCTTTAAGTTGTTCTTTATTTCATGTTCTTTATACCATTCCTGAAATTATCTTGGAATTCTAGATTTGAGTGAAGACTCAAAAAGTTAACACTCATGCTTTGAGCAGGGCTATATGTAGTACTTTAAACTCTCCCTTCTAAACAGAGTGGTTAAGAACACAGATTTTACAGTCAAACAGACATGGGGTTTGGTCCCAACTTGGTCACTTATCAGCTTGTATGGCCTTTTCAAATTAGCTGTGCTACATAAGTGTCAATCTCCTCATCTCTAAAATGAGGAAAATAGTAGTGTGTATCCAACAGTGCTACAAGTGTCAAAGGAGATCAGGCTTGTCACATAGACTTGGCACAGCTCTTGGCACATAGGAGGCACTCAGTTGATATAGGATTATTATTTCTTTTTTATTTTAAAAGGATATTCAGTGTTCTTCTTCAGGAACTAATTATAACCTCAAATAGCAATCAGTCCCAGGAAGTGTTTTTATAACTGTAACCCACAGCTCATCTACTGTAGAACTGAAACCCAGTTTACTGAACTTGTAGTTTTTATTTTTTAATTCTCAGAAAAACTAGTAATTACCCCCTGAAAAATGAAAGTAAAATACATTTCTTCATTAATTCTAATTCTGTTAACCTTTGCCATTAGTCTGATTTCCCTCTGCATTACTTATTTTTATGTTTCAACTTAACCTTACTGTGCTCTTCTGCATTTGAAGAGGAAAGAGCTAGATGCAGTATCCTGAAGGATTTCATTATCATTTCATTCATCCATTCAGTAAATATTTACAGAGCATCTGCAATGTACCAAACACAATGCCTCGAGCTTGCTATGCAGCAGTGAACAAGACCAAGGCCATGCCCTCATGCATATTACATTCTAGAAGGAGAGGCAGGCAAATCAAATGTAAAGAAATAAACATGATACTTGCTGATAGTGTTTTGAAGAAATTGGAATGTGGTAATGAGTTAGCAGGTGACAGAATCTGGAGAAGGGACACTTAAGCAGGATGATCAGGGAAGTCCTATCTAAGGAAGTCAGTTGAGCTAGTCTTGAGTAATGGGAATCTGGCCATGCAGAGAGCTAAGAGAAGAGTGTTCTATAATAGTGAACAGCAACGGTAAAGGCTGTGAAATGGGATTTGGCTTTGGGGTATTTGAGGAACAGAAGAAAGGCCATGTATGTCTGAAATCTGGTGGTAGATAGTCTTTGGGGTGTTGGAAAAGGTATGGCTAGAAGTTGGGGCAGAAAGATAGACAGGAACCAGCAACTACAAAGCCTTGGTAGTGTGAAATTTATTCTAAAGATAATGAGAAGCCATTGGATAGTTTAAGTCAGGGAATTAAATAACTTGGTTTGTATTTTTGAAAGATCACTCTAGCTACTGTGAGAATGGACTATAAGTAGACAAGAAGTTAGGCAGGCCTGGAAAAGTGAATAGAGAAAACTGGAAAGGTATTGCTAGTGAGGCAGGAAGAAAACTTGGAATTTTCATGGAAGTCTAGAGAAGAGTCTTTCAATATGGGCAGAGGGGATATGGGAATGGGCAGGAGGTGCTACACCAGACAGATAAGAACAGAAAATTGACTAATGGATCTACTAAGATGGAGCTTATTAGTGACCTTGCTTAGAGCCAGTTCAGTTGAATCTGTGGGAGGAGAGAATGAAGGTTGAGATAATAGGCATAGCAATAAATGTAAATGAAAGGAGTATCACTGGGAATGGAAGCAGACAGTCAAGGGAGCATAATATTAAGGTATATTTGTATTGTAATCAGAATGATCCTACTGGAAGAAACAATTTGATAATGCAGGAAAGTGGATCTTTGCAGGATAAAAGTTCCTGATATGAGAGAAGGGCTGGGACCTTGAGCTCAAGTGGAAGATTGGCTTTAAGCAAGGATGAGGTTATTTTTTCCCTTGTAACAGAAGGACAGGCAGAGTGTAGATGTGCATGGATAGATTGAATGAGGCAAAAATGGAAGCATTTACCTTCATGTTCATAATTCTTGTGTTTTGTTGGGTCTTTGTGGTGTATTATGGCACCCTAGATCCTTTTGTGCTGTTGTGCTTATTTATTTGTGTGATAATTTTTTTTCTCTCTCTAGGCCACGTATTTTATATGTATCTTACATAAGATCTGTTTACATGTCCGTCTCTCCCACTAAAATGGCATCTCTTCAACAAGAGTGGTTATTTTTGTATCTCCAGACACAGCTCAGTGTTAGGTAAAAACTGAGTTGAAGGAATGACAGCTATATCAGTACAGATATAACAGCTACACAAGCATGCAGTAGAAAGGACAGTAATTCAAGAGCATGAATAAAATTAAGTGTTTACTTAGAAGAATTAATATGATTTCTGTTTTTTAAGTTGAATTAATTGTTACTGATTACCAGAGCTGAGCAGTAGCTAACGGCTTAAAAAGAAAAAAAGGACCATTTCACTACCACTTGGAAGAAGGTGCGATTTTAACAGTCCCTTTGAGTTAGTGCCATGCTGTGATGGGAAGCACAGCTCTACGTTCAGGAGAAAGTGAGATCCAAGTGTGTGTAGGAAAAGCAAATCCCATTATGGTCAGCTTGCTTGTGGGGATCTTAGAGTAGCAGGGGAAGTCCTATGTTTAGAACAAGAGTAAATGTTAAAGACATAGGACCTAAGCAGATTTATGCCAAAATGGGTGAGAACAACTTTATAGAAGGCTTCAATTTAGCATGTATAGCTTTTCTCTACTTGGATTGAGAGAGGGGGAAAAAAAACCACCACAACAAAAAAGTTAACTTTCCCCTTTGGTATTATATAGTACATCTTAACTGAAACATGACTTTCTGAGTTACAAGCTGCTCCTGGCAAAGAGTCTGGTTTAAGAACATCATCTTAATACGTGCCCTGAAATTAATGTTCCATGGGCACTCCAGATTTGTGTGATGTACTGTAAGTTATATCCAACCCAACTTTTCCTTAACTGCCTGTATTAAGTATTATGAAATGAGTTGCCTTGAACAGAACCATCTGAATAAAGAGGCTTTTATGCTTTTATAACTCCTTACTGCATGACCCCAGGTTACCGCTACTGATATTGGGAGCTTTCTCTCCCACTTTTCACTCTCTTGCCTTTAATGGCTGGGAGGTCTCCATACCAGGCTTTCTTTCTCTCTCTCAGTTGCCAGGTGCTGGCAAATGGTTCTGCCATCCTGTTATGGGGGAAGAAGGCAGGCACTGGCCTCACTGTCATGTCTCTTCCCTTCCCAGAGGTTGATGGGATACCAGCTGAAGAAAGGTTTACAGTCAGCCACCCACCCCACAGAGTTCATGTTCTCCAAATTTATTATAATGCTGCCTTCATCTTTACCCTGGATTTTTACTTTTCAAAACACTTTCCAATGTGTAGCCTCATTTTATTTTACATTAAGCTGACAACATCTCACCAAGTATCAGCTGGGAATACAATTCACCCTCACTGTGCTGTGCCATCTTGCCAAGTTCTGTCTTTGTTACTCAGCTCTCATTCAGAAAAGAATTAATTTGAATTACAAGATGCTATGGTTGTCTCCTAAAAGAAAGCCAAATTCTTGCCTACTATGGAAAAGTATCTCTCTATAAATGTACTTGAATCTTCCAGATTATATGCCATTTCTCTTCTCTCTTCTTTTCCTTTCACATCATCATGGGGTTCTGTAATGTTAAAATTAAATCTTCCTGTTTTGCTTCTCTCTGCTCAATGGGATTTTACTCAAGGGGCCCATGCTTCTGTCTTCCTTTCCTTTTACCTGAGAAGAAGCTGGTACAAGAAGAAAGGCATTTTTGAGTCTAATCATAAGGCTTCTGCTGTAAGTTAAGAGAATTTTTACACTGCTGCATATGCCCAGGTATTAGCTTTACTTCCTCAGGAGGATTTTGAGCAACCTTGGATCAGAAATGAAAATTCTTGTTCTAGGGTGTGTTGATCAAGCAGTAATGGCAGCATCAGTGCCTAGTCACACAGATGATGTTCAGAAAGGGAGTGTTACCTTTACAGCAATGACTCAAGCCTGGATCTGGATTTTAAAATGTTGGAAAATTTGAAGAAATATGATTTTTTTCCTCTAAAGATTTGAGAACTTGGCCATGTACTGCCTCACATTTTTAACAAAGTTATATTTTTACTAACATTAAGGATAGTTTTCTTTTTATGTTTTTTCCTTTCTGTGTTTCTATTTTTCTTCCATCTACACTGTGGATTATCAGATAAACTTAAACAGGAAGGTGGATGGTAGGTTAACCAGAGTTCAGATAACACTGTGAGGGAAAGGCTGTGGGGTGAGGTGGGAGTGCTGAACAGGTTGTATGTCTGAACTCTGGTCACTTTGATGTGCACTGGGTCCCTGACTTCTGTTTACCCTGCTTCCATCTACCTTTCATTGCTATTTGGAAACTATCTTATAGCTAGAACAAAGCCCAGGGAAATCTCTACTCTTATAGTTTTGGCTGTGTGCTTGTGGTTTCCAGCTGATAACAACATAGTCTAGAGAGAACTTTTCAAGTTTTTTGAGAACTCCTGAGACTTTTATTTTATCTTTGCCTACAGCCAAGATAATGGAAGCATTGTCAATCTGTTTTACCAGCACTTCTTCAGGTAGAATATGATATTACTTGGAATGTTCAGATAGACCAAAGGGAACATAACTTGTATCTCTTCTTGGAGCTATAATTCTGTTTCTGTGTGTGATGAAAATGAAATGGAATTTTAGCCCATAAGACATACCAGGTCAACTTATTTCTTAGTAACAGCCTTTCTCGTAATTTTCAAAGTTGCCTCTGATTTTCAGTCTGGTAATTGTTCATTCCCTTCTTCAAGGAAAGCAAGAGTCTTCGGCATTTCCCTTAAGTTTCGGAAATAGATTCACATGAAGTTTGAGGGTGAGTGATGTAGGTCAGAGCCCATCCAAAAGCGCAGAACCCACATTTCTTCTTTTCTTTTGTCTTCTGCTTTGTCCACCTGTTTACTTTTCCTCTCAGTGAAGAGAGACCAAAGGTGGTCCTGTAAGGAGAATTTGAGAAGAGTCATTTAGTGATACAGAAAGGAGAGAAAGTGGTTATAAATGAATGATAAGATTTGGTGCCATCTTCACTGCTAGCCATGTAATTCTTTTAAAAAAGGGAGGGGCAGTGGCAGACAGGATAGAGATAGCCAAATCATACTAATAAACTATTTATCAAGCATCCACGTGCCTGGAGATGCCTCAAGGACCAGTAAGTGGAGGTGTCAGATGATATTT